>JAYJLX010038703.1:0-15071 GCA_036873525.1 Chalinula nematifera
TTTTCCTACCTAAGTACATGATGACTTGATGTGAACGTGAACACACTTTCGTGTTCCCCATAATTATTATTGATATTATTATACAGGAGAAACATCACTGTCGCTTGGTTAATAAATCCCATAGAAACCTTTACCTCAGTATATAACCTATACTTAACCAGCACCCAGTATCAGTGTAAAATACCATTCAGCCATGTATATAATTATTATTAGTGTATATTATTACTATACAGGGTAAACACCATTCAGCCGTGTACTACTATTCTCAGTGTGTTGGTGATCCAGTGTGTTCTACATTGGCTATTAGCAACTGTTGTGCAGCTTACAAAGCCTTAGGAAACCATGACCTTGAGTTAGAAATGAGACAGCTGTTAGTTGAGGTTGGTTGAGTATAATAATAGCAGACATAATAATATAGTGTTTGTTTTAGATTGTTGTAATTTTAATATGACATGTGTATTATAATAGCTTCACAGATTGCAATAGCACATTATGTATAAAATATTTTCGCCCATGCACTTTGAGGGGGGAGGGGCTTCACCTACAGGTCAATTTCATAGAATTTCTATTGAATTTGGGAAGGAGGGGAGGGGAGTGGAAGGAGATAGATTGAGCACATGTACCATTAACCAGTTCAATCCCTCTGTTAGCTCAGTTATATCCCTATATACATGTACCACATGTTTTATTTGACGTTGTAATTTACCAATTGTTTATCCTTTATATTACCAATAATCATAGGTTCTAAGTAATGACAGTAGTACTGATGATGGTATGGTAGTCAATGATCAGTGTTACCGTATGTTCTATCATGAAACCAAAGGATTGGTACTCATGAGTGAGGGTAGTGCTACCACATCAGCCATGCCACTGGTTGATGGTGTGGAGCAGATGGATGTTTCACTATTAATGGCTCAGTATCAGTTGGGTAGGAGGGCAATGCAGTGTGGCAGGTATTTATATATTAAATGGCCTGCTATATTCTCAGACATGCTATATTATAGGTAGTATATGTAGTATAGGTGCGAGGTCTATATGGCTAATATAAGACCCAGCCCCAGCCCTCGGCTTCGCCTCGGGCTGATATTATCAAGGGACAAGGGTCTTATATTAGCCATATAGACCAAGAACTCGTGCTATATATATTACATTGTTACCTTACAGTCACATCTGCTCAAGTTGTTCTTCGCCATAGACTCTTAGCCATTTTGTATTACTGCAGTACTGCTGCACATGTGCTTTAGAACAGATGATATGAGTTTTAGACTTAATATGACTTTTAGACTCGTGAATATCATTGTACATGAGTTTTTTTGGACCTCATGAATCTCATTATGATGTAATCACAGGTCTGATATACATCAGACCTGGCAGCGTTTTGATGTGACTGTAAGGTATACTATATAATGTGTCAAGTCTTGTACATGTTCTCTACTCGTGCTATTAATTCACAAATAATTGGTTTTAAATTACAAAACTTTGTTTGCCAATCGTTTTGACATAAGTAATTAGACATACATGTGTACATGCAATACAGACACTGTGTACTATTTAAACTATGGTAGGCAGGGCTATATGAGATTTATCAGGCCCGAGCATGCGGTGCGGGTATTTCTGGTTGCATACCAGCCCGAGGCGAAGCCGAGGGCTGATATGTAACCTGAAACACCCAAACCAAGGTGAGGGTTTAATATATCTCATATAGCCCTGCCTAGCCATGTTTAAACAATATATACCTTTAGTAGTGACTTACTAGTCTCGTCCCCAGATTCCCACGCATCTAATGAGCGAAAGGGAGTCTGGCCCACTGAGTCGATTTTCTTGGCCCAGGAAGTGAAATCGTGACGCAAACTTTGATTACGTTTGATTATTAATAGTCCACAAACCCATCCCATTTGCTTACAGTGAAATGGCAACTTGTCTGGCTTTGCAGTCATCAGATAGTGACGTTTCTGAGCAAACGACTGTGATTGGCCAGCAGAAATACCTCACCGAGGGCCAAGAAAATCGACTCAGTGCGCCAGACTCCCTTTCGCTCGTTAGATGCGTGGGAGTCTGGGGATGATCGAGACTAGTGACTTACTTCTATGTTCACTTAAATGGGTGGAGCCATGCAATCCACGTCCAGGTTTGATAAATTTGTCTGCGGATATATATTCACCGCGTGAGCCTTAATGTGTTATATCCTACCTGCCAACGTATATCCAACTGTGCCTAACCTGTGGTCGTGCCCACGAGTATTTACCCGTTGTAAACTCCTCGCGGCTCCTTTGAAGTACGTCACTACTACTATGGTATATATAATACATTATTCAATATAATTATATACTTGTGCGCATGTGCTGTTTCTGCTGTATGATATGATTATAATTATAATTTCCTTTATTATTCCAGACACTCTTTGGCTGTGAGTGCATTCAGAGCTATAATCGAATCAAATGAACTACTGGTAAGCAATCAATAAGCCACACCCCATTCAAATTACCTTTGTATTATGTTATTGGTGTTGGACAGGGGCTCACTGTATATACACATATACTATATAGTGTGTTGTATAGGGTACATATGGCATAATGCCAGCATGATTTTACTTACCATTATATACAGCTGGTATACCCTCCCTCTTTGCCTCCTTTGTCTGTAATCCATATAATGCTGTACATGACCACCACCCCTCGCTCCCCAGCTAGTCAGAACATTCTAACCACACTCCACACAACCCTGACTGCTTCCAAAGACTCACTACAGGAAAGCTCAGACTCTAAAAAGCGGAGCAAGTTTTTGTTTTCTCAAGTGCTATGGTTGAAAGCTAATGATTATTTCATTAAGAACCGTTCAGAAGATGCCAGAGATTCCCTTATCACCTGTCTATCCTTCATTAATGACCTGACATTAACCACAGAGGAACAACAGGAGGGAGCGGCCAGTATACAGGAGTTTAAGGTAATTATGAATGATAATATTGATTCAGTCTGTTTGAATGAATGACAATAATTAGCTACTGCGTAATAAATTACAAACATTAATTTACAATGTACATGTAATTATTACAATAATGCTAGTAGAATATAGTGTATCAACTTAACTGAAATGAATTGACTTATTATCATTTAATACAACTTTAATTTACCATAATTTTTATTACAGGACATGCTCTACAACAATTTGTCCTACACTTTGCAACAAAGAGAAAACACCAGCTGAAAAAACTGACATTACATTATTCATGATTAATACTTGTTATTGTTAAGTATAAAATTAAAGTATATTTCTTGAAATGCATGGCTATATAATTAATTAAATTAGGCATCTATATAATACTACAGAGTCCCGTTTAATGTCCAATTTAACAATATAGGGCATGACCTGTATTATTCGGTTATGTACGCTGTGCTTTAGAGCATATCCTCAGTGACCAACACATCCATGAGTGTTGAGTATACTTCAAATGATGTTTGTGACCTAGTTCAAAGCAATCCGATGCTCTTGAACTACTTTGTCAACTACAATAATAAAAAAATATCATTCACTGAGTCAATTCAGCAGATTACTTAGTACTTACACTGATCTGAATCCATAATAGTGACTTGAGATGAATCCTCACTGTTAGCACCATTTAGCCATGCTGTATCATCAGCATTAGGACGCACACAAGCGAATAATACCCTACAATTATTGACATTCAGTCCTACTTCCTTTATTGCACTTGTTCTATATTCATGTATATATATATTTTTAATATTTTCAGCTCTGCTACATATATCAAAAAGTTTCTGGTATTGAGTACTGTTAAAACCAATGCACCGATCAAAAACCACACTGTGAGTTGGTGTTTTGTTTTCTGCCAAATATGATATCACTTTCAATAATTCATCTAGTGCTGTACTGTAACTATTTCGTACAATGAATACCTTTAATGTGGTGAGATTTATTAATCCTTCATATATAAACTTGAATTCATCTTTAAAGTTATCTATCTCAACTACTTTTATTGGGTTGTTCTTCATAATGTCATGAAATACTGTTTTACCAAATTTATCAGCTAAGCCGCGTAACTTGGATGGATACTTACGAGTTATCTTTAATTCTTTTAATGCAGTCGTACTACCAAACAATCTTTCAATAATATCAATTAGTTGTGGATCTTGATCAACATAAATAGATAAACTGATCAATTCGCTACAAAGCAAACGGCATTCTGACTCTTTAAGCAGATGTTTATCCAAATAATTGAGTGTAACTTTACGTCTAAGAAATTGCATTGTTTTATACTGTGGTGATTTAGATAAACACAACTCGGCTCTACTATTATAATTACTATCTATTATTGCAATGTTAATTGTTCTTATGTGCTCCTTTTTGATGTCATAATGGGCAAGGCCTTCAAGTGATTGGGCCACTTGCGTTAGCTCACTGCTATCACCAATAAGCATTAATGCATGTAATTTATCACCAACCTTAGTCAAAATATCTATCAACAATTCTACATTGCCCTCATTAACAACCATCATGATGCGGCTGCCATCATCTTCATGTATAGCTCTAGTATCGATCCTCAATTCTGCCCTTTGTTTAGATTCAGTGTTATAAAAATAAAAGGAAAAATTATTATCAAGCAAATATTGATGATTGGTATCAAGTAAAAAAACACCACTTTTTTCAGCATGACAAATTTCTTGATAATCAGGATTCACAGTCATTATATGACTGAAGACTGATCCAAAAATATAATCTAAAATAGATGATTGATGTGGACTGTTTTGCATGGAATCATTCCAATACAATTCATATCCATGGTTCAAAAACCCAAAGCCGAATCCAGGTACATCAGTATCATAATCAGGGTCAACATTGGTATAGTTTCGAAAAACAGCATATGGAATTAAGCCAGAGTAATTTTGTGGTATAGATGAAGGGGAAACAGTAATCCTGAATGAGTATTGTTCATCACTAGTGTTGATGCAAATGCTACCTTCATCATCAATGATGCTACTAACTTTCAACATGCTGCCTTTCGTACATGGAGACAGTGTGACCATTCTCAGTGTGGTTTTAAAACATGCTAAGGCGCTAAATATGCCTCTAATCCTCCAGAAGGATTTTTTTTCATAACTAAATCTCATTAAGTTGAATGACCAGTTGCAACTATCAGCAATTATTCCAGCACTCTTAAGCTTTAATTCTGATTTATATGTTAAACACAAATCTTTCACAAATGCACTGATTTGTTCAATGTAATCGAAATATTGAAAAATTGAACAATCTGTTGATTCTTCTAATACCTCCAACCGATGAATAAAACTTCCTTTACAGTTTTCTAACTCAGCATGTTTAATTCCATCAACTAAGTTCTTAATAAATCCACTTTTCTTCATTGTTATTTCCCATTTCACTGATTCTGGAGCTCTTGCTATACAATACCCTATTACATATCCTTCTTTACCAGTTTTAATTTTAGAGGTCATGATGCTATCCTGAGTGAACACCAATGATACTAGAACTACATTTTGGCTTTCAAATAATAAACAAAAAAAATTAAATTCCTTTGAATTCCGTTGAGCTGCATCAACCAATTTATGGTGTTTCGTGATTTCTTCTTCTAATGGTGTTTTCATTATTCCAGTTAGGCCACTGTAGAAATGCAGTGCTGGCCAATGAACAGATTTTAATTTTCGGCCAGTCTGAAAGTACCTTTCAATAGGTAAAGCACCACTTGCTTTGAATAACCCAGCAACTTCCAATGGCGGTGCGTTAGACCAGTGATAGGCAGCAAGATACTCTTGGAGAGTCAAGTGTAAGAAACTGCATGAAACGGATTGGACAGTACCACATTTACTGGAAGTATCTACTCTTTGGAGCATGCCAAATTCATCATCTATTCCAATATCAAACACATATTCCTGTTTTTCAATCCCTTCAGCTGCAATCCTAGCCAAATCTTTAAATTTATCCTTTAAGTTTTGAGGAAGTTCATCGATGTCATGTACTCTCAATCCAGTATTTCTTTGAATCAAACAATGAATGAAACAGGTATAAAGCTGGGTAAGTGTTTTCGGCTCAAATTCCAATTTTTCCCTCTGATATTCTTCATAGAGTTCTGTAACTAAAGCACAGTGAAGAGGGACATACATTAAAGTGAATATAAATTCGTGTGATGTAATATAATCATTGAAGGCTTTTAATACGTCTTTATCATCTTCAAATTTACATTCAATGTATTTTTTAATGTCTTTCTTCGCAAACCCAATAACTTCAATAAATTGATCTAAATTATTCATAAACATCTCGGGAATCAATTGAACAGCTGATGGACGGCTGGTGACAATAATGGATGCTTTACTAAGTGTTTTACCTTCTAAAAATTGCATGAATATAGATGATTCGTTTAGCTGTTCGTGTGATAATTCATCAAAACCATCAAATATCAGCAACATTCCTTCACCTTGGCTTGTATGCATGTACTTACAAAATTCAGGATATTTATTGTAAGGGTCAAGTAATAATTCGACTGTTTTTGCTTTTCTAACTTCCTTAGCCCTCAGTTGAATGAACTTCACAATTTTCCATTGCTTTAGTAGAGATCCTTCAGCCCACCTTACACAGAGTTCCCAAGCTAAAGTCGTTTTCCCAACTCCTGGATCACCTTTTATTAGTACCAAACAGGGACATGACTTGTCATTAGTCGTGCCGCAAATATCATCTATTCCAATCGAACGCTTTTTGCTCGACTCCTCTTTTAGCATGTTTGTATCACCTACCATTTTATGTTGCATAGAGGCTTTTTTATCCATGGTACTCTCACCCTTCTTGGGCTGGACAAGAAGTAAATTAATATATTTTAAAAAAGGTGAGGGTTTTTTAGAATAAGAAGGTGATTTTCTCTTGTATAACCCAACTAATGTTTCTTTATAACAATAGCTATCAAACAGATGCAGCTGTTCTTGATTATAACTGCTAATTGGTTGTACCATTTGAGTGGGCGGTGCACAAGATAATATTTGAGGTGGGTGGTTTGGTATAGAGGGCAGTTCACTGGTATGCGCATGCGTTGGCAATGAACTAAACCCACTTAAACTACAACCATACCCATAATTTTCCATCTGATGTGATGAGCTGGATTGTGTGAATGAGCTGTGGGTCTCATGATGATGTACTGCTGGTACGTGATAATGAGACACTGTTGGATGATGGCTTGATTCTGGAGATGTAGATGGTTTGAAACGCTTAGTATTCGGTGGCTGTTCATCAACTGCTTGAGCTAAAGCATTTGAAATACAACTGAGTTAAAGACATCATTATCTGAAGCATATCATCTATATGCAGTATCTGTATGGGCTTCATTATAGTAACCACATGCACCCACACTATACTATATACCTTTTAAAAGAAAGTCTTCAACTTTTTTTGCTACTGCAGCCATGTTCAGTTGTTCACCTCGTAATACTGCTATCAAGTGATCCCAGGACACCTCAGAACAACGGGATTCAATCCATTTATTAATGACATCCTCCAGCTTATAAGTGTCTTCTTGCAACTGTCGAAGCCCTCTCCGAAATTCATAGGGAACATTTAATGCTTGTCCTATTTCATTCCATTTATAGGCCTTACACACTAGCAGATCATAAACAGCTCCATGTGTAACATCTATATCAATGGATGAACATTTCAATGTTCTAACACACAACACTGAGTACATTGATCATGCAATGCCGGGCACAACACAACGTGCATGGCATTACAAACCTTGATACTATAGTGTTATGTCTTGTTACTAGTACTAGTACTACACACAATTAGATACGAATTCAGTATCATGGTTCAGCCATCATGCACTACCTGGCCATGGTCCAGGGTTCAGTTCCACATCTCCCGATAGCATTATCAGTAACACTGCCAGTAGTACCATAATCACGGCCGCGAGGCCCACCCCTCCTCCCGTACTATCAGATACATTACTGCTTCTTTTGACTGCATTGGTAGACGCAGGACAGGTAGAACAACGGTTATTCCATTGACCGATAACAGCTCTCCACTGAGATACATCCACCATTTTTTTTTTTAACCGCAATATAGATCTAGCCAGCTCAGCAGCCACACCTTCCGGAAGAATACAAATAACTGGTTTTAGGACATGTTCTGAAAAGACAGCATGGTAACTCAGTAATAAATTATGGGAAAAATCAACTGCCAGATGTGCGTGGAGTGAATGCATGCATTGGTCAGTTAAATAAACTCTTAATTGAAGGACTCTTTTGACTAGTCTATAAGTTCGATCAAATTTTATTTTCAGCAGTTTCAGTTAATGATTAATTAATGAATCACTTTTGCTATAGCATACAGGTACTGCTGTGCTATCACTGTCCATTGAATGAATCGTCATTAAAAAGGCTATATGTATTCATATAGGCTGCAGCATGTTGCCTTTAGACAATCAAGACGAGCCCTCGATCAATCACCAGGGACAAGCATGTTGCTCAAAAAGGCTATAGATGAAAGGAAAATTACTTGTACCTGGCAAAATGTTGCCGTAGCTGAAGGCCCTTAAATATCTATAAACTGAAGAGGAATGCATCTTTATTAATGATGTGTATATTTCCAAAAAAAGTTAATGTACGTGCATGCTATAATAATAATAGAGGCCTTACTTATGACTGATGTGTGTATATGTGTACATGTGCATGTACTATGCGGCAATAAGAGTATGTCTATAGTGTACAGTATAGTTAGTATGATTGTTTTCATGCATGCATTCATGTGTGTATGTATTTTTTTTGATCGAATATTGGTGTACTAGCAATATTACAATTAAAACTGCTCATTCATTCAGATAACAAAAAACTGGACCTCATGCATGCAGTTTACTACTTCTATAATTATTCATGATGGTATATAGCGGGCTACCGCAATAGTTATAGCAAGTTGATAATTTCTGGTTTGCTTTTGTTACTAATTAACTTTTTATACCACCAGTGACCATCTACTCAGCTACCATAGTTTATTCTCATTCTCATTCTTTATTGTTTCAGATTATCAGTCCTCACTGGGAAATGACACCATAGATAAGGTTCACTGAAGTATGATACTTTGGGTGGGGCTGGGTAATTTGGGTGGGACTAGATTATGTGGGTGGGGCTGGTGTATGATAAAGCTACAATTTGATTATGTCAATATGACATCATAATTATGTAATAACCTATTATGATTATGTAGTCTAGACCCACAAGGTAAGGTTATCGATAAACATCAACGTGCAATTGAGTGCACGTCTGAGGTATATAATGGAATTACATTGTACGACAACAGATAACGTAATAAATTACCAGGGATTGAACCTCATTCCATTCTATAGAACAGTTTTTTTTCATTTTATCGTCAGAGATATAATAAACAGTGTTACGTTTATGTACTCCACACATCCACACATTCATGGCTTTTGTTTATACTTTATTCCTTAAAATCACAATGATTAAATTACTAATCAGGTAGTCAAATTACGTATAATAAGTACATGCATTATATGCAGGACAAAACTGAAATATGTATAAATGCAGTTTAGTTCCATTGTGTACAGTATTCCATGAGATATTGCTAAACAAGATGTTTGCCGTACTTTTAATCCTTCTCACTCAAAACAGCTTTCTCTCTGCTATTGCTATATCTGATTGTGATAATGAAGTACGTCTTCCATCACTGTATGAACAATACTGCTGTAGAGATAGTTACAGAGGACAGAGTATCATACTGACTACTGAAGACAGCAAGGAAACGTATTTACTGTGCCCTCCTGAAATACCTACTTCTTGTTCGTTATTCAACTTCACTTCTTCATGTTCCGATATACTGAGAAACCATCCGAATGCTGAATTATCCGGACATTATGATATCACACTAGCCAATGGTACTTTAATTACTGCATACTGTGATATGGAGGGTGTAAACTGTGATGGTGAAGGAGGATGGATGAGAGTAGCTTACCTCAACATGTCTGATCCTAGTGAACAATGTCCTCCAGGGCTTAGACAGTATGAACAAAACGATACAAGGGCTTGCGGTAGACAGTCCGTTGGTTGTCAGTCAATCATATTTCCCTCCTACGATATCAGCTACACTCGAGTGTGTGGTAGAGTTACTGGATACCAGATAGGATCAACAGATGCACTGAAGCATGCCAAACAGGATATTGATCTACCTTACATTGATGGTGTTAGCATAACAAGAGGAAACCCTCGGAAACACGTATGGACATTCCTTGCAGCTTTACAAGAAAACTTCGTTTCTGAAATAGATGCTCCTCGTGCGTGTCCTTGTGCTCCTGATAGTCCACTATCACCTCAATCATTTGTGGGTAATGACTATTTTTGTGAATCAGGTGCTCCTGGTGAGTGGCAGAATATATTCTACACCGCTGATCCTCTATGGGATGGTAAACAGTGTGGGATAATAGAAGAGGCTTGTTGTAATGTTACTGGTATACCTTGGTTTAATAAAGTGCTTCAACAACCCACCACTGACTACATTGAACTGAGAGTGTGTGGTAGTAGTTCTGTTAGTGGTGAAGACAGTCCAGTGGGATATTACGAGATTTTCGTTAAATAATAATACTTATATTGTTATGTTAAGAGTAATGAGCAATATAAACAAGTTACTATAATTATGATTATAGCTGGTTTTCTTTTTCCAACTCAGTATGGACATTCAACATCCATACGACAAACTTTTTTTTGTCAATTGATTAAATTCATCTTAGTTCAAATCATCATAATGCATTCACGGCATGCATCATTTAAATTCATGTACATTCTGTAACTATCATGATGGCAGCTTATATGGCATTAAATAAACAGTTAACAATGATCTTATTCCTATACTTGTCATGTACTTGGATTGCATATACCACAGTCAGTGATGAGGATGTACCAGCACATGCATAATAAAACTTAATGATTCCATTAACAGATAATGTGTGCTCTCTTGTGTGATGGGTGGAGTGTACATGTGAAACACTATAGTCTAACTGACAAGGATGTTTAGCTGCTTTATCATTATAATTATATTATACAATTATGTTATGCTATATGTGCTATCAGTGGCTATATAGTCAATACCACATACACAGTATAAAGGATTATAAAAGGCATCTACAACTAGATGCATAATTGATGATGATCATTAAGACATGCTTAGTGTTTTTCTTGTTCTCCTTTGTCAATCCATTTAATGCTGTCAGTATTGATGGAGACAAAAACCAGATACGTCGTCCATCACTGTATGAACAGTATTGTTGTCTGGACACTAACAGAGGAGAGAGTATTGTATTAAATATTGAAGGAAACTTTAAATACTTCTTGTGTCCTCCTGAAACACCTGCTTCTTGTTCCAGTGTATATTTCCCTTCATGTTCTGCTATACTAACTAACCATCCATCAGCTACATCAGGATATTATAATATCACACTAGCCAATGGTACTGTAATTACTGCATACTGTGATATGGAGGGTGTGAACTGTGATGGTGAAGGAGGATGGATGAGAGTAGCTTACCTCAATATGTCCGATCCTAGTGAACAATGTCCTCCAGGTTTTAAGCTGTATGAACAGTATGGTATAAGGGCTTGTGGTAGACAGTCTGGTAGTCCTGCTGGTTGTCAATCAGTCATATTTCCCTCCTACGATATCAGCTACACTCAAGTGTGTGGTAGAGTTACTGGATACCAGAAAGGGGCAACCAGTGGGATTCGTACCCTCCGTGGTGACTTAAATCAAGCATATGTCGATGGTGTTAGCATTACTAAAGGCAACCCAAGAAAACACATTTGGACATTTATGGCAGGTTTACAGAAAGACCACGGCAGTAGCGGCACCATAAATTATGCTTGTCCGTGCGCTTCTGCAGGTATATTGACCCCTCAGTCATTCATTGGTAAGGACTATTTCTGTGAATCAGGAGCTCCTATGTTTATTCATATCACTAGTCTTTTCCCTGATCCCCTATGGGATGGTAAAAATTGTGGATCATTAGAAGAGGCTTGTTGTAATGTTACTGGTATACCTTGGTTTAATAAAGTACTTCAACAACCCACCTCTGACTACATTGAACTGAGAGTGTGTGGTATTGACAGCGTCTATAATGAAGACAGTCCTGTTGGTGACTACCAAATTTTTATTAAATAATTTATGTACGCTATTGTTGGAAATTGTGTTCTTGATTGATTATAGTATTGATCATGCATTTTTTTTTTAATTTTCAATGATTATGTTAATTGCTGATTGACATATTTCAGTATGTATATAAGTCAGGGAAATGCGGTTAGTGTTGTGGATGAGCCAAATTAAATCTTAAGTATAAATAGATCTCAATAATTATAAACGATCACATATACATCAAATACCACCAATGTACATGTACATGCACGTACATGTAAAGTAAAATGAATTTATTTTGTTGCATATATATAAACAAAAAAGAATTCACTCAGTGATAGTATGATCTGGTGATGTGCTATAGTATAAATTGATTAGTGATTATACACTGATTAACCAACAGCAACAGGATAATTGTAACAGTATACTGATATCACCTTGATTAAGACTTTTTTAAAGGAAGGAAAGCCACATTATACATCTTTAATTGATATTGTAGACTGCAGCATGTAATTACATGACTGCAATTTCGTCATGCGATCAGATGATGTTTATGTGGTATATTATGTGGTAACTATATTTGAATACATGAAGCTTTGCTTATCATAATTTTTAGCTTCAATGGGTTGGGCTGATTATCTATGCTAATGGTGGGTGGGGCTGATTATCTATGCTAATGGTGGGTGGGGCTGATTATCTATGCTAATGGTGGGTGGGGCTGTATTTATAGTGCATGTTGTGGTGCTGAGTGACAACTACATTTAACTAAGCTAGAGTGTGCAGTGATATGCTGGATCCATACATGATACATTAATGATGCATAAAGCTGCACTATATATATATAGTACTACTATGAGATCATCAAAATAATCGTGGACATGCATATTCATCATACCATATCATGGTGGTACATGTAGCAACTATTAGAAACATTTCCGTGGTATATTTTTATAGTATAAAATTGATAAAAATATATACTTTTATTAACAATACAGAATTAAAAAATGATGTCAACTGAGTGGAGGACACACTTGATTAAACATAAGAAATTACCCTTATAGTGTGGCATATATGTGTACTAAGTCTATACTATATAAATTGTGAACAGCTATTCATATTTGGTTTTTGATACAGCTATTATAGTAGACATGAAAGGTGGTTTCTTCTCGTACTTTGTTCTGAGCTTGTGTTTGGTATCTGTGATTGAAGCAGTCTCACAGTGTGACAGCAATGATGGTATTCGTAGTCCATCACTGTATGAACAGTACTGTTGTGTGGAGAGTAACAGAGGAAAGACATTGATGAATAGAGTTAGTAATAGAGAGAAACAGTACGTCATCTGTCCTTCGAATACACCTGCTTCTTGTTCATCTGTTAACTTCTCCCCTTCATGTTCTGCTATACTGACTAACCATCCATCAGCAACATCCGGATATTATAACATCATGTTAACCAATACTATAATTACCGTATACTGTGATATGGAGGGTGTAAACTGTGATAGTGAAGGAGGGTGGATGAGAGTAGCTTACCTCAATATGTCTGATCCTAATGAACAATGTCCTCCAGGGTTTATAGTGTATGAAGAGAATGGTATAAGGGCTTGTGGTAGACAGTCTAATTGTCAGTCAGTCACATTTCCCTCCTACGATATCAGCTACACTCGAGTGTGTGGTAGAGTTATTGGATACCAGAAAGGAGCACCAGATGCATTAGCTCATGGAATACAAAACATTGATTCTCATTATGTCGATGGTGTTAGCATAACCAGAGGAAACCCACGAAAACATATATGGACATTTATAGTAGCTTTACGAGAAGATGCCTTTCATTCTGATGGCAGTCATGAGTGTCCCTGTGCTCCTAATAGCCCAGTATCCACTCAGTCATTTGTAGGGAACGACTACTTTTGTGAATCAGGAGATTCAGGGACCGCTGATTTCGAAGCAGTATACACTGCTGATCCTCTATATGGGATGGTAAACAGTGTGGAGCAATAGAAAAGCCTTGTTGTAATGTTACTGGTATACCTTGGTTTAATAAAGTACTTGAACAACCCACCACTGACTACATTGAACTGAGAGAGTGTGCTAATCAGCCATATACAGTTGAGGGCAGTCCTGTTGGTTACTATGAGATCTATGTCAAAAACTGATTTTTTATTCTAATGACTTTTTGTGTATGCTGACTGAAGTATAATAGTTAAGCATATAGAATAAGAATATCAATTAATTTTTCAAGCTGTCTTTTCCTTTTTTTTTGCTGCTTTTTCAAGTAAGTGGGTGGGGCTGGAAATGAATTAGCAGGTGGAAAAGGTTTGTACAGTTTTATTTTAGTGGGTGTGGCTGGCTCAGCCAATATCAAACTTTGAAATGTCTTACTACACATTAAAAAGAAGTGTAATGAAAATAATATACACTTTAAAGTAATTACTCCACTTTCACTGTGTGAAATTAACAAAACAATTTAATGTGCTAAAACTGTACACATACACGGGTGTCAATTTTTAGGACATCAGTTTAACATGCCGGCCTGAATTTTTTTGCATGTCTATAGATGGCTGCATATTGTATAGTGCTTGTTGTGGAGCCGATCGGACTACATTAAACTGAGAGTGTGCACCATCCATACAATCATGATGAATTAATGATGCATGAAGCTGCACTATATTGTATATGCATGAGATCATCAAAGTAAACTATATGTATGTGGGACTTTTCACTACAACTATATATTGACTATATATAATTATAAACATTTCCGTGGTGCATTTAGTATAAAATCAATTAAAATATACTATTATTGAATACAGAGTTCAAAAATGCTGTGAAAAGGAGGAAATACTGATTAAAACATAATTATAAACATTTCCGTGGTGCATTTAGTATAAAATCAATTAAAATATACTATTATTGAATACAGAGTTCAAAA
>JAYJLX010038714.1:0-15382 GCA_036873525.1 Chalinula nematifera
TCACATCTTTTCCTGTAAGTACAGCTTGGATTGCTTCCTGCTGTTCAGGTTTAAATGGATGCTGTGACGGTGTTGTGTTGTTGCTCCAATCGATTTTCCAATCTGCATTAGCCATAGTAGTTGCTCAATGATAAACCACACCCACACTGAAGGATCACGCCTACTTTGTTGAATAATTCATGAGACAAAAATTCCTCACACCGCAAGAACATGACCTTGAGCTCTTGCTACCAGGCCCTCGTTCCGCCAAACCGGTCATCATTTCCGTGCGACGAGGGCGTGGTCTCCAGGCTAATCAAATCAGTGAAGTTGCCTAGGAGTGGAGGATATAATAAATCACTAAAATCGCTGCCAATTGCTGTCAATCAAACTCCGCAGACAATGACTAATTAAATTATTAGACACCTCCGGCCATGAACATCATTAAAACGATTGCTAATGCTGTATTACATTAATACGCACCTTAAAACAACGGCTGATTTAATTAATAGACTCCTTCCATCATGAATACCATTAAAATGACGGCTAATTATTGATACATCTATTTACTAGGCCCCTCCCACATTATCCAAAACGCTACAATAGATAAATATTATAATGATATTAATGGTGGGAGGGGCCTTGCAATAAGGTGCTTACTGATCTATTATGGCAATAGCAGTCTTTTTAGCGGTGTTCAGGGTCTCGAAATTTAATGAAAGGTCCTAACTGCCATAATGAATCGAAAAAACCCTCGAAACAACGACTTATTGATTACTAGGCCCCTCCCACCATGAATGTCATTAAAAAACTGCTAATTAATCTATTGGCAGGCAGCTTCCATGGTTACTGACTATTGGCACTATGGACATTGTGTGCAAAACATCTTGTTTTACAAAGGTACGCCCTTTACAGGGTTTTAGCCAGCTTACAATTAAAGGGGGGGGGATGACTACGAGATCAATGTAAATAATACATTTTTGTGGTTTTGTATGACCACATCAAAGGTAAAGAAAGGGGGGGCGCCCCCCTTTCCCCCTTTAGCTTAAACCCTGCTTACCTAAACAAACAAGCGATAGCATACATCTACCTCTTTTAAGACCAATCTTGAAGCATGTACTAAATTGTGTCTCTCAGCGTATGCTAATGCAATGTGAGGGGAAGGAGCAGCATCACTTACACGTGGCCGCTTACAGTTTCGCTTTCTACTGCAATAACCACGTAAACAGATCTGTGCAAGAACTAACCACGTAAATAGATCTGTGCAAGAAACTCTAAAGAAGTTTTAGTGGGTGTACCTACAATAACACTGTTGTATTTTCTAAAATTACATGCAACAAGAGAAACGAAGCGCCTTTTACTGCACCTCGTACTCGCTAAACGAATGCTTTTTGCCCGGAGATGAACGCGGTCAAATTCAAGCACGTGTTTGGTGGTGTTTTTGATAATTTTTTGGTTGCGGTTTAATACCAAAGCATGTGTAGCGAGAAAAAAAGAATGGAGGGGGTAGGGAGGGAGAGAAAATGGTAAATTATGTCTAAATAAAAATTAATTTACAAAATTAATGTCGTGACCAGAAGTCAATGTTAAAAAGTAAGGATACCAGTATGAGCTAGAGTTCAACTCAAATCAATTGCAGCTACTACTCTACATGGATTTCCACTTTTTCCAGTCATAATGCAACTATATAGGCTTCACCTATTTAATACTGCACACTGACGGCCAAATAAAGTGGAAAATGGCTACAGTATGGTCTGATGATTAAAGTTCGACCAGAATTTCTGTCTAGCATACTGACATTTGAATACACAACATGTATATATACAGAATACATTGCGTACATCAGAACAATTTTACTAGATAAACATGGTCAAGAAAATTGCAAAGTGCAGCTGCTTTTATCTGGAAAACTTACAATGTACGCATAAAAGTTACATTTTACAAAGTACATGTATTAATAGCATACCTGTGGTTTATCCCAGATTAAAAATAACCGTGTGACCTTTCCACACCTGTGTCAAAATAATTAAAAAAGAATGATGTGTACACATAAACACAGATTGTATCTCAAATAAAATAAGTACATGTACATGTACAGCACATGTACATGTGTGTGGTACACACACTATTCCAAAACCATTGCACTATGACCCTAGCTGGACTAATATTAATAAACCTACTATATCAATGAAAGTATGGCCATTCAAAAAAATTTACAAAATATTGCTAGCAAAAGTAATTTATAGCAAGTGTCGGCATGTTACTTGCACAAGGACAAGCCTACATTTGGGTCACAACAGTATAGTACACTGTACATACTGCACAATAAATAAAGCATGTACATGTAGCAAAGTTAATGTATAGAAAATTAAGCATCACTACTATTCATCTGGCAACAGTGAAACCTCAGATACCGAGAAAGGGACAAACATAGTACAATAAATCTCTCAACTTATTAGTGTCCCAAATAGAATTGTCTAATAGCCTTGAAAAGAGGACAACTTCCCTATAAAAGGGTCCTAATGTGTGGAGGTTCCACTGTATTGCATCCCCACTATATGACCATATACAACTACAGGGGTAGAGCCAAGGACCAAATCAGGTGAAAATTGAGTAGGGAGGTGACTTTCATTAAAATCAACTGGGTGGCCCATCCCATGCAAGAAAATAAGTAAAAAACATCTCATTACCCCTAACAGCAGACAAAGAATAAAAGGATGATGAGGTAAAACACGAGCCTACACTAAAATTGCTAACATAGTCTCGTAAACCAACCCCTCCCCTAGAGGCACAACACACACTATAGACAAAAACACAATGGATACTAGAGGCACATATACTATGGACACAAACACAATGGATACTACAGGCACATACTATGGACACAAACAATGAATACTAGAGGCACATTGGACACAAACACAATGGATACTATAGTCCGTTTAAGTTCACTTGCCGCATGCTTTCCTCGCCGACCGATCACGCTATCGGTACGGGACCAACACCACCGTGATCCCCACCTCGTGGCGCATCTAGTCATATACTCCATAAAGAAAAATAAACCATACCAGTCTAACCTTCACTATTCATGGCACTTATTTTGTTCGTTGTGGCTTAGGACAACCTGGACAAGTGTCTTGGGACTTGGAAATTCCTCGTGTATTACAGCAGATCGATATTTGCAATTGTCTGATAAATAGAGCTATATACCTAACCTATATATAATTCTAGTTCTATAATTATTATCCAAATATTAATCTAGTCTACTCTACACTTACCCATCTCTTGTATAGTATTTCTTCTAGTCCACACAATGTACCACCATTAATAAGTAGGTGTGGCTGGTGGGCGTGACTGTCTAAAGAACGAGACCCTGCCTGGTTTGGAGCTGCTTGAACGAGAACGTGAATGTGAATGCAAAGTCGCGAACAGGAACGAGAATGTCGCTCTCAGCTTCCGTAGTTTTCTTCTGCTTTCTTGAAAAATACCTTGCACACGCTGCAACGCCGTGCTGGGATGCATATTTTCCAATTGCCAGTCGAAGAGAAGGAGAATAGGACTGATAGGGGACATAGACCCTCCTCCACACTACCAGCACTCGTAACGACTTCAATAACTCCACAGTGCCATCAGCCAGTACTAGCGACATAGACCCTCCTCCATCTACCGGCACCCGTAACGATTTCGATAAGTCCACAGTGCCATCAGCCAATACTAACAGTGGTGACGTAGGCCCTCCTCCATCTACCGGCACTCGTAACGATTTCGATAACTCCACAGTGCCATCAGCCAGTACTAGCAGTGGTGACGTAGACCCTCCTTCATCTACCGGCGCTTATAATGACTTCGATAAGTCCACAGTGCCATCAGCCAGTACTAACAGTGGTGATGTAGTCCCTCCTCCATCTACCGGCACTTGTAACGATTTCGGTAACTCTACAGTGCCATCAGCCAGTAGCTGTGGTGACATAGACCCTCCTCCATCTACCGGCAGTCGTAACAGATTCGAGAAGTCCACAGTGCAGTACTAACAGTGGTGACGTAGACCCTTCCCCATCTACCGGCACTCGTATTAACAATCTCATTGAATGGTCCACAGTGCCATCATCCAGCATTGGTAACATCCAACTATCGCTCACAACAATCTCAATGAGCCAACATCAGAGCCATCAGCTTGCAGTTTGACTACTAGTGAACACCATCGGAAAATAAGGGAAGAGGTTGACAAAAGCTACAAAAGAAATATTGTTATAATGAAGGAACAGTATTCCAAAAAAAAAAAACATCATAAGGTAAATATATAGTAACCTATAACGTTTGCATATAGTGCATTGCTGGAAATGTGAATGGCGACATGCATGGGATATCTTTCTTTTTCTTTTTTTTTATAGATAATGACATTTGCTAAAGGTGACACTGTCTCCCTCAGAATTTCAACCAATGATCGAATAACCAGTGACATGCCACATATCCTGTGCTACGTTCTCAATGTTAAAAAAGGAGATACCTATAAACTACAGTAAGTTTACATGCATTATATAGTTGCATCACTAAATATGAATGTATATATATTTCAAGATGTGAACATTAATTTGCAGATAGTGACGTAAGCATCTAACCAACAGTAATACACTGTTGTATATATTAGACTACTATTGGTTAGACGCTTAGCTCACTATAGATGCAGCAAAATAAAGAACGTACGTTGTAACTACAAAATGTTATTTCATGGTAGTTTTATACGTACAGTTGAGTATTAATTAGAATTCTATTGGTTGGACTCTTAGCTCACATACAGCAAAATATAGAAGGTGTACATCGTAGTGTTATTTTATGGTTTATACCGTACAAGACGATTTATTGGCGAGGAGTTTATCTTGGCGAATGGCGATTTCAGCCGTTTTTCGCCATTATAATCTGCAAACATTAATGATCTTACAAATAATAGTTAACTAACTTGCCACTAATTAGCATGTGCACATGCATGTGGATTACCGTCGTTATCGCGTGTAAGACTACCAAGCAAGTGAGCATAAGATGGCCCTCCTGCGCTATCTTGAAGAGAAGAAAGAACCAGTACCTCGTCACAGTCACACTACTTCCATGCCCAAGGTAAAATTATTATCTAATAGGAACAGGTGAACAAGACTGTTGCTGCAAAGACGGTGGAATTGTTACAACAGGGACCTAGTAGTACTAAACACTGAAGTCACAATGACTGCGGCTGTCGAGAATGGTGCCACAAAAGCCTCCAGACATTACTCTAAAGTTCTAGCAAAGAACGTGCCTGAAACTACTGCTCGACGGTTAAAATAATACTTGGCTCCCTTGAGTTCGAACGTCAAAGCAGCCGCCCTGGGGGAGAAGTTCCTGCTGTAGTGTGTCTGACTAAGAAAACACCTGGTAGACCTCTTCTCCTCGAAAAAGATTTAGATGACAGTGTCCAAGAATTTATTGAGTCATTACGAAAGGTTGGTGGAGTGGTTAATACGTCTATTGCTGCAGAAGGAATAGTAGCTCCTTCTTCTCTGGTGAAACATGGAGGCCACATTGCAATAACGAAGGGATGGGTGAAGTCACTATTTGTGATATTATTGAATGTTTATTAATATAATTATGTTATTGATATTATTGATGAAAATTATGATATGACTTGCTATATTATACCGTATATTTTTTGAACTTGATAAAAGAATTTTGGGTGAAAGGAGAGTTTTGAGGAGAACGTTGTTCTAGGGTCTAAAGGTTACCGATCCTGGTCTTAAGCGGATTTGCCTTTCTGAGATAAGAAGGGACAAATATATTACATGGTCCACCGAGCCGGATACCTAGGACGGTAACGAGAAGAATTGGGAACCCGGTCGGAGTGGATCTTTGATCGACGTGTCAGGGTAGAACACGAGGGTTCTTCGCCTCTTTCCTCCCGAGTTGATACAAGTTGCCCTTCTTCTCTAAGGGCCCGAGGAGGCGAGAACTCGTTGAGTTTAGTACAGCATATTTTGTCGTTTTATATTGTGTAGCTGTCTGGTAGAAGAACGGGACAGACGGTACTCGAGAGACGGTACAATCGAGTATAACTGAAGTTGGTCTATTGGGGAAGTCGCTAAACGAGAGAGATAAGAATATTATTGGGAAGGAATCTCCTCTCCATTTCCCCCTAAGTGAACATAAGCGCCCTTCTTTTCTAAAGAAGGCGAGACCATTGTTTTGGTGTACAAAAATATTTCCCATTTTTATATACCCCATAGAACACCAGCAAGGAGCCAGCAGTATAAGGAGCCCAAGAAGGAAGATGTCCGAAGAAGAAGTAAAGTGAAAGAAGATGGTTAGAAGAGCACATAGGGCCGCACCATAGGACAGGTGATGGAGCTGTTGCAGGAGGAAGAACTAGATGTAGCTAAACTGAATCATAAGAAGGGTGTTCTAGCAGAAAGGCGGGATACTCTGAAGGTGTTGGATCAGGAGATATTAATCCACACAGCTGATGAAGCGCTGGTTGAGGAAATCGAGAGGGCGGATGAGGTAACGGAACATTTAGAATTAACGATCATGCTTATTGATAATACATTGAAATCTTTGCATGCGACCATGCCCATCTCGCTTAAGAATCCACCCCGGCTGATCTGACTGTACCTTCCAGTAAACTAACTAGTGTCAACAACACCCACGTCAGTACATGTAACAGAAGACAGTGGATTGCATGGAGGGAGCACAGGTACAGATGAATTTACTACTGTGACCACACCCTCTTTGGCGGACACACCCAGTATGGCCACGCCCCTTCGTGTAACAAGCCGTGTTAAGCTTCCCGAAATTTCGTTGAAGAAGTTCACAGGAAATCCAAGTAAGTGGGCGACACGTTTCAGCACACTCTAGTCCTGTCCTATCAGATGCAGTTATTTACAATTTCTCTTGCAGTCATTGGCCGCGGAGGCGGTATCTGGATTGTCCCTGACGTCTGCTAACTACGAAGAGGCCATCAGCATCTTGAAGAGACAATTTGGGGACAGTCAAATGATTGTGAGCAAACACATGGACATGCTGGTTGGTTTGGAACCAGTACCCCGGCACGGATCTACACGCCAACTTTGTAAATTCTATGATGTAGTGGAGGCACAGGTACGAGGTTTGAGGGCCAGTGGCGGATCCAAGGGTGGGCCTGGCAGGGCCAGGCCGGCCCAATCAATTTTCAATCATTGTTTTCAAAGTACTTTGTTATTGGAACCAATGATAGCAAAACAGACTGTGTAAACTAAGAACAATATTACAGCTGGATTTTGGGACTGAATACCCTCAGATGCCAGGAAATGGCTTATTTTGAACTCTAATTTTCAAAATTTTCCTGGGGGAGAATGCCCCCAGACCCCCTATTTTGTTACTACCAATGACTAAAAAGTGGAGCCCTTTCCTTGGCTCACCCAATATCAACGTTGTGGATCCGCCCCTGTTGAGGGCGCTGGGGGTAACCTCTGAATCGTACGATGCGCTATTGTGTAATACACTGTTGACCAGCCAACTCATTGTGAGCCAAGGGTTACCGAGAGATGGGTGGGATCTGGATAAATTGTTGACTCTATTGGAGGCTGAATTGTTGAAAGGACAGCCAGTGATCCATCGTATACTCCGCGTAAGCCCAATACACCCAAGCATCCATCTAGTAGTACTGCTATGGCTCTTGTCACCCCTAGCGCAACAGTCCACTGTGTATATTGTTCTCAGGCTCATCCATCTATCAATTGCCCTACAGTTCCCTCACCTGAGGCTCAGAAGCAGGTTCTTGTACGCTCAGGCAGGTGTGTTCTCTGCTTGAGGCGGAATCACATCAGTCGAACAGATGTAAGGGTAAACAACATGCAAGTATCTGTAGCCGAGAGAGCATGAGTAATGGATCATCTGGGAGTCTAAGCCAGGGTGAAACAGCTCCACCCACATTTACATCTGCTAATAGTCCTGTGATGTATGTGAATACCAGAACACATATCCTACTCCAAACCGCGACAGTTGTAGAATGTGGTATGAATGACCCAAGCAAAACACTGTGTGGACGGATTGTAGGAGTCAACCGACATACCTAACGTGCAAGGTTCAGTAGGAACTTTCATTACTGACAGTTCATGTAGAAGAGGTGGAGATAGCAACGTTTGGGTCATCAATGGGGAGGAAGAAACTCTGTAATGTTGAGGACATGAAGGTAGCCCATATTGTTTTGATGCATATGGCACAAGCGTTATTACCTGAGAATAGAAGATTTAGTTCGTGGAAGTGGTTTGGATTGTACAAGGATGATAAAGGATTATGGAGATGTCGGGGTCGACTCGGAAATGCTGATCTTCCTCGTGAAGCGAAGTTCCCTATATTTCTGGAGAAAGGGCATCATATTACAAAGCTTGTTGTGCGTGATTGTCATGAGAGGCCAGGTCATAGTGGAGTCGAGTCTACATTAACTGAGTTCAGGAGTAGGTATTGGGTGACTCAAGGGAGACAGCTGGTGAGGCAATTGATACACCATTGCGTTGTCTGTAGGCGTTATCAGGGCAAGCCATATAAAGGTCCCTCACCTCCCCCACTTCCACCTATAAGAATTGAAGAAAAACCGCCCTTCCATTACAGCAGTGTGGACTTTGCTGGTCCCATGTTCGCAAGGGAGAATCTAACGTCTGATGCACAGAAATTATGGATTTGCCTGTTCACCTGTTTGGTAACTCGAGCTGTACACATTGAGCTAGTGAGAGAGATGACAGTAGCAGCATTTCTACGTTGTTTTAGAAGGTTTACTGCTCAATGTGGAACCCCCGTTAAGATATTGTCTGACAACGCAAAGACCTTTAAGGGGGCGGGAAGGTGGATAGCTGGAGTGATTAGTCATGATAGCGTGAGAGACGTACTGATGGACAAGGGGACGACTTG
Organism: Chalinula nematifera; assembly: GCA_036873525.1. NCBI lineage: Eukaryota > Metazoa > Porifera > Demospongiae > Haplosclerida > Chalinidae > Chalinula > Chalinula nematifera. The sequence continues at coordinate 8,887 of JAYJLX010038714.1, forward strand.
GCAATTTAATGTTGAAAGAGCGCCGTGGTGGGGTGGAGCATTCGAGAGAAAGATCCAATCAGTAAAATGATTGCTTCGGAAAATCATTGGATCCGCAAAGCTCACCTTTGACGAGCTAATGACCACTACCATTAAAGTGGAATCGTTATTGAATTGACGACCACTCACCTATGTGTCCAGTGATGAATTACAAGAACCTCTCACGCCATCACATCTATTGAATGGACGACAGATCTCAGTGTTTCCTGACGTACCCACAGACATGGATGAAGAAGAGGAGTATGTACCCGTGGGTGGACCTTGACCAGGAGAATGAGACATCTCGCCGGAACACTGGATCAGTTCTGGAGGCGATGGAGGAATGAGTACCTTTTAGAATTGAGAAATTTCCATCGAATATCCTGTTCTGGAAGTACAGGTAAGTCCATTATCCAAGTGGGAGACATCGTCATCATCGAGGATGATTCCTTACCCAGGGGGTATTGGAAGCTAGTAGTAGTTGAGACCTTATTGTTGGGTAGAGTGATGTAATATGAACACATAAGGACACTTTTGTTGCTTCAGTTGTTATTATATATAGTTATTATGTATAGTTATTATGTATGTTATTAAGAACTTTCTAGTGTAAAAGACTTTTCTGGACTCATTTATTGTTTTCTGGAATATTCCTGAATATGTGACTATATATATATATGTTGGCTCATTTTTGTAAGGTTTAGGTTTTTGAAGTACTCTCAGTTTTGGTTCGTTTAATAAAAGCTTTTCAACAGGTTATGAGCCCAGTTTGCTTTTAAATGGCAGAGAGTGCTAAAGGTGTTGCTGTGATTCCCTTAAACAATTCTAACTATGCAACCTGGAAGGTTCAATGTCAGATGGCCTTAATCAAAGATGGGTTGTGGAGCATAGTGAGTGGTGCAGAGACAGCTCCTGATGATGTGAGAAGTGATCGATATGCCAAGTTCGTGACGCGGAGAGACAAAGCACTAGCCGTGATTGTGCTCTCGATGGAACCATCCCTACTATACTTGATCGGGGACCCAAAGGATCCAGTAGAAGTTTGGAAGAAACTCAAGGATCAATTCCAAAAGGGCTCATGGGCTAATAAACTCTCATTACGTCGCAAGCTGTATGGATTGAAGTTGAAGGATGGTGACTCTATGCCTGATCACATTAAAACAATGACCGAGATTTTTGATGAATTGTCTGTTATTGGTGATGCTATTCCCGAGGAGGATCGTGTTGTGCACTTGCTTGCAAGTTTGCCAGAGTCATTTAATGTTTTAGTCACAGCCCTTGAAGCGAACCAGGAAGTACCAAAAATGGAACTAGTGACTGAGAGATTACTTCATGAAGCACGGAAGGCTCAAGAACGCTCTAGTATGGATGATAGTCGTGATGGTGCTATGATGATTAAGAGTCAGCAGAGACCACGTGGGCCTCGATGCTACAACTGTCGCAGATTGGGTCATATTCAGCGTGACTGTCCAAATCGATCACAGATTGAGTCTAGTCGAACGACGATGACCCAGATGAATCGGAAGCCAGACAAGAAACAAACTTTCAAGTCTAAGCAGCATGTTAATCAGGTCTCAACAGATCATGATGCAGGTAGTTCTGACAGTGATGCTATTGGATTGATGGTGCGTCATGCATTGTCTGCTAAAAGTGACTCCCTAGGAACACCTGATCATTGGATAATAGACTCCGGAGCAACATGTCATGTCTGCCGCAATGCTGCTGTGTTTGTTGACCTAAAAGAGCTGGAGAAGCCTGTAGACATTGTATTGGGAGATGGTCGCACACTGACAGCATCTAAAGGAGGAGATGTAGAGTTGTGGATGACGTCCGGGAAAGGAATGAACAAGAAGTGTGTGTTACGAGATGTTTTGTTTGTGCCAGAGTTAGCATATAATTTGCTAAGTGTGTCCAAGGCAACAAAGGGTGGAATTACTATGTGTTTTGACGATAGCAAATGCTGTATCCTTGACAAGAGAAAGATACTCCTGGCAGAAGCTGTCAAACGTGGTCAATTGTATCTCTTAAATTTGAGAGATTTGAAGAAGAAACCAAGTACACAAGAAATTCATGCTACGAATGTTGGAGCAACTGATCGATCGAAGGAACAGCTATGGCATAGACGGTTTGGACATGTGAGTATCAGTGGTTTGAGAGTGATGGCAAGGAAAAACATGGTCGAAGGGTTAGATTTTGACTGTTCGAAGACGCTGGATGTCTGTGAAGCCTGTGTTGAAGGGAAGCAGCATAGAGGACAGTTTCCTCAGAGTACTAGAAGGGCTAAGCATCCTCTAGACCTCATACACAGTGATGTTTGTGGGAAGCTGAGTGAAGGTTCTCTTAGTGGTGCTCGTTACTTTCTGACCTTCATTGATGACTTCAGCCGGTATATATGGATCTATGTGCTCAAGCGAAAGAGTGAAGTATTCGATCGATTTTTAGAGTGGAAGGCAATGGTGGAAAAATCGACAGGTCGAAAGGTAAAAACCATTCGTAGTGATAACGGTGGTGAATACCTGTCCGCAGAATTCCAACATCATCTCAAGGAGGAAGGCATTGTACATGAAAGGACGGTTCCGAAAACACCGCAGCAAAATGGTGTTGCTGAGCGGGTAAACAGGACCTTAGTAGAATCAATCCGGTCGATGATTTCTGATGCTAAGATACCTAAGAGGTTTTGGGCGGAAGCCTTGTCGACGGTAGTCTATCTCAGAAATCGCTGTTCTACTAGAGCTGTGAGTGGAATGACTCCATATCAGGCATTTACAGGAGTAAAGCCCAAGGTTCATCATTTAAGGGTATTTGGCTGTACGGCCTATGCACATGTACCAGCAGATGAGCGTCAGAATTGGATGCCAAGTCAAGACGATGTATATTCCTTGGATACGGTACAGAGATAAAGGGGTATAGACTGTACGATCAGAAAAGGTCTCGAGTATTCTTCAGTAGAGATGTCATATTTGATGAACACAAGGTTGGTTTTATTGGTGAAATGACTGAGGAATTAACTCCTCCTAGTGTTGAAATGGAATGTGATGGCAGTAATAGAAATGAGGAAGTAGAAACAACCTCTAATGGTGGTGTTAATATCCCTGTAGAAGTTGATACCTCAATCGGAAGAAGTTCTGAAGGTGAATCAGAGGAAAGAGAAACGATGGAATTGAGACGATCTGAGCGAGCAAGAAAAGCACCTGACTACTATGGGGTATGGGTGAACACTGTGGAGCAGATGCCAGCAGAACCAAGAACACTTGAGGAAGCCTGCAATAGTTCGGAAAAGGGAAAATGGTCTGATGCGATGCAGAAGGAGCTGGATTCACTTGAAACTAATGATGTGTGGGATCTTGTTGATTCGCCAGAAGGAAGACAAGTCCTGAGATGTAAGTGGGTTTTCAAACGCAAGATTGGTTCGAATGGTATGGTGGAACGCTACAAGGCTAGGCTCGTGGCGTGTGGATATTCGCAGAAATTCGGAGAAGATTATGACGAGACTTTCAGTCCCATTGTCCGATTTGAATCAATACGCACAATTGTGTCTCTAGCAGCCCATTACAATCTACAATTACACCAGATGGATGTGTCCACTGCTTTCTTAAACGGAGATCTTGAAGAAGAGGTGTTCATGCAACAACCTGAGGGTTTCATTAAGAATGGTCAAGAGCAAAAGGTATGCAAGCTAAAAAGGAGCATTTATGGTTTAAAACAGTCTCCCAGGTGCTGGAATTTTGCCCTTGATCATCAATTAAAGAGAATGGGTTTTAAACAAACCGAGAGTGACCCATGCCTGTATATCAGTACAGAAGGAGGATTGTTTATTATTGCAGTATATGTTGACGATATTCTCCTTGCAGGTCAAAGTGTAGAGAAGATGGAACAAGTGAAAAGAGAATTTGGAGAGCGTTTTAAAGTGAAAGATATGGGAAAGCTATCGTATTTTTTAGGCGTAAGAATCGTACAGAATGAAAAGGATGGATCAATCTGGATGGGTCAGCCATTGTACACAGATTCGGTACTACAGAAGTTTAAAATGGATCAAGCTAAAAGTGTCAAGACTCCCGTAAGTTCAAGTGAGAAGCTAGTTCAAGCTGACGAGGATTCTGAAGAAGTGGATAAATCTCTCTATCAAGCAGCAGTGGGTAATCTGTTGTATCTAGCCACACGAACAAGACCGGATATAGCTTATGCTGTTAGTAATGTGTCGAAGTTTTGCTCACAACCAACCAAGCAACACTGGACTGCAGTGAAGAGGATATTCAGATATCTGAGGGGAACATCTAAGTATGGATTGTTGTATCTTGGTTGTGATAATCAAGAATGTAAAGGCTATTCAGATGCTGATTGGGCAGGAGACGTAAATAATTATAAGTCAACATCCGGTTATGTTTTTCTAATGGGAGGTGCTGCTGTTAGTTGGAAAAGCAAGAAACAGACATGCGTGGCATTATCGACAGCAGAAGCCGAATACATGGCACTTTCAATGGCTGCACAGGAAGCAATCTGGATTAGACAACTGTCAAAGGATCTAAACATCAGTCCTACAAAGCCAACCATCCTTTATGAGGATAACCAATCATCCATTGCTATGGCGAACAATCCCAAATTTCATGGACGTAGTAAGCACATTGGAATAAAGTATCATTTCGTCAGAGAACAAGTCAAGGCAAAGACCATTGAACTGAAGTATTGTCGAACGGAGGACATGGTGGCAGATGTTCTGACAAAAGGGTTATGTGAAGAAAAGTTCGTGAAATTTAGAGGTTTGATGGGACTAAGACAACTTGAATCAAGCAGCAAGTGAGAAGGAGTGATGTAATATGAACACATAAGGACACTTTTGTTGCTTCAGTTGTTATTATATATAGTTATTATGTATAGTTATTATGTATGTTATTAAGAACTTTCTAGTGTAAAAGACTTTTCTGGACTCATTTATTGTTTTCTGGAATATTCCTGAATATGTGACTATATATATATATGTTGGCTCATTTTTGTAAGGTTTAGGTTTTTGAAGTACTCTCAGTTTTGGTTCGTTTAATAAAAGCTTTTCAACATAGAGATGAGGTGGTCAGGGCTGCTACTGTGAAGACTCATTCTAAAAATAATAAGATAACCCGACCAATCCAGACGTTGTATCCATCACCGATCAGCGAGGATTCTGCCCGATCGGTTAGCTGTTGACAATGATAAGACGGCATCTAATGTCGGTTCGAGTAAGAAATCCGTTCCCTCCAAAGCAAAGAACTCGTTAGAAGTTGTAGCAAGCATAATCTGGCCTAGCAGAGTGGCTGCTGAAGAAGCCCGAAAACGAATCGCTCATTGGACGAGGGATTTGAATGAAGATGATCATTGACACATTGCTGACGTTTATTGTAATAATTGAATCTGTATGTGAGTCTATTTTTATTTAATGTTGATCTGTTGAGTACAGATCAACCGGGGGGAGCGTGTGATACTATTGAATGTTTATTAATATAATTATGTTATTGATATTATTGATGAAAATTATGATATGACTTGCTATATTATATCGTATATTTTTTGAACTTGATATAAGAATTTTGTGTGAAAGGAGAGTGTTGAGGAGAATGTTGTTCTAGGGTCTAAGGTTACCAATCCTGGTCTTAATGCCTTTCTGGGGACAAATATATTACACTATTCTCTTGCATGGGCTACGTCAAAAGAAAGGGCTCTAATGCAGGCAAAGTAACTGTGGCACAGTTCAATGAAGTTCGTTCCTGGCAGACATACAGGCTGAAGTTTCAATGAATGACATTCACCCCCAGCTCATTTTTAATTGGGATCAGACTCTGATTTATTATGTCCCAACAGGGGAGTGGACCATGAATAGACAGAAGGAGAAGATAATTCCCATTGCTAACTCTGATGACAAGCGCCAAATAACCACTGTTTTGGCTGTTACGCTAACAGGGGACCTCCTCAATTGTTATATCAAGGCAAAACCCATCCAGCTATAGAGTTTCCTAAAGGCTGGGATGTTTGGCATAGCGACAACCACTGGTCGAATGAGGAAACAATGAAGCGCTACATTGAGAAAATTATTGTTCCTTTTGTATCTAACAAGAGGGCGGAGCTTAAGCTTAGCGAAAGTCATTTTGCACTGGCAATCTTTGACTCTTTCAAAGGTCAAACGACACCAGCCATTTATTCTCTCCTTCAAACTCATAACATCATTGCTATTCGAGTTCCAGCGAATTGTACAGATAAACTCCAGCCTCTGGATGTTTCCTTGAATAAACCTGTGAAACATGAAATGAGGAAACAATTTCAAATGTGGTATGCTGAGCAAGTACAACAGAAAATAGAAGATGGAGTTTCTATAAATGAAATTAAAATCGCTACACCTGCTTCAATAATGAAAAATCTTAGTGCAAAGTGGATGATGACAACGTGGGATGTTCTCAAAAGCAGACCAGAGTTAGCTACCAATGGATTTCAAAAGTCGGGCATCCTAGCAGCTGTC
>JAYJLX010038725.1:0-76598 GCA_036873525.1 Chalinula nematifera
GTACTGTTATCATTGATTTCTAACCATTTGCTGTACCATTTTTCATACTCGTAATCGCTGAGTACACCTTTGAAGTGCAGTTCAGCGATTAGTTCTAGTATAAGGTGAGCATTGGTTTGCGCACGCTTATGTGGAGGAGACATTAGAAGTTCCGTTCGATGTATTCCATCATCGTTTCTTCAGTTTCTGTAGACTGTTCGTTGTAGTAGTTATCTTCAATACCAGCTTCTGCGAATGCTTCGGACATCGCTTCATTTGCTGCTTCACGAGCTTGCATACGGATATCTGATAGGATGTCTTCACATGCTTCTTCTAGAGTTTCCCCTAGTTCTTCTAGCTTTTCTAAACGATCAGCTAGTTTCTGCTTTTCGTCTTCTACGAATGATAGATAGAGTGCCATTAAATTGCCTTTCTTAGCATATCTGAGTTCATTACCCATATTTGATCTGGATTATTTACTAGCGTTGTATAACGGTCTAGTTCAGGTTTTGTGAAGTCGTCAATTAAGACAATGAAAGAGTCGTTAGAGTTATTTACTATTCTGATGAATTCTTCTGCTTCACGTTTTACGTCTTCTTGTTGCCCGCCGTGTTGTCGAATTACCTTCATAAATACAAAACGATCGTTTAAGATTCCGTCTATGGTCTTAGTTGTAGTTCCGAACGCTGTCCATCTGTGCGGGTTTTGGGTTGGCAGTAGTTCTATATTATTGTAGGCTGCCTGAGTCCGTTCAGATATGTTCTGACGTCCTGGATCTACACACATTGCACGTAGTGCAAATGGATTCCTATCGAAGATTGCTTGTTTAACTTCTTCTTCTTGTAGTCCCCATTTATTTGCATAACGGCGTACTTTTTCTTGCATTTCAGAGTTATTCTGTAGACGTTCCACAACTTCTTCTAAGTTGTTATATAACGTCTTGCGGAATTCTTCTTCAAAGTACTTTTGGAAAGACAAGATTACCTTCTACTTTCTCCGGGTATGCCCGGGTAAATTGAATTGGTCCTTTATAATCACGTTGATAGTGGAGACATCCTACGGGAAATCCGAATGGAAAGCCGTGCATTCCGCCGCCGCCCATTGCTACGATTTCTTTTAGATCACCATATTCTTCTATCATTTTATCGACTTTACGAGACTTTAAAGCCTTGTTAGTTGGACAGAAGAATACCACGTTGTCTGCTATTTCGAATGCGTGTGTTAAGAAGGCATCATAGATAGAGAATGGTGGGTTTGTGATTATCCAATCTACTTTTTTATTATAGTCGAAGAAGTCTTTTCCTTCGGTGATTTCACACCAGTCTGCACCCGGCATTCTTGACCAGAATTCACCTGTGCCACGGCAAGGTTCTAAGATTTTGCCAGTTGGTTTAAAGTAGTCCACAATCCACTGCGCGGTTGTACTAGGAGTCATTACAACATCATTCGGTGTAGATTTTCCTGTACGATTTGGTGGAGTTGGTCCATTTTTACCCATAAGTTTATCCTATGTTGTTTCTTTTACGCATCATGCCTTGCCATTCAAGTAGGCGAGCTTCATTGCGGAGTTTATCGATGCGACGTAGTTCCCCTGGAGTACATCCTGTTTCGATTTCACGGTTGAGTTGATATTCTGCTTCTGTATCGACACCTACGTAGATATCGAAGTGAGTAGCGTCTTCAGTCATTGTGTGATACACTGATTCCAGACGAGGTCCGCGTGGTTTGATGCGAACACGACGGAGAGTACATGTCCCATCAGCCCAGTTAAATCCCTTGCGGCGTGCACCACGTACCCATTTATTGTGAGTAGAGACAGAGCGTTTTAGTTCTGCTATTGCTGGATCGTCTTTGCTGTCTACTGTGAAGCGATAATCGTTGGTTCTTGGATAACCGTCTGTTGTTGGTGTAAATCTAATTCCCATTGCGACCTGCTAAGATAAGACCGATCTTGGCGAATGCTACGGTGATTAAGAGAGCTACGACGACGGCAATACCGATCACCTTGATGAATGCGAATAGTCCCATTAGTTTAAGACCTAGTGCTGATGCTGATTCGATCATTAGAGAACCCCTGAAGCTGCTAGAATGTCCATAAAGAGGAATGTCAGTGGGAAGCCTACGATGATGCCGATTGCTACACCTGTGGCTGTTTTCAAGATTGATGTCATGGAGTGATTATCCTTTGATGAGGGAGACCTGTGATAGGATCCCAGTATAGAAATTCATAGATGTGCGCTGGATGCGCATATCTGTAAGCGATAGCTATGATAGCCAGTGGTATTAGGATAGCGAACATAATGGTTACGTTAGTTATGAATTTATCCTTTGGTAGAGGATGGAATTTCCAGTCAGGTTGTGCCATATGCTATCCGTTCGCATTTGAAGTGTCCTATTGTCTTGTTAGAGAGGCTTTTGATATTGAAGCGCTTAACATTGTATAGGAAGCTGAAACTGTCTATCCGGTGGTTATAGAACTTGTCTGTCTTAGAGAAGTTCTTAATACCTTCTTTCTTACACTGATAACTTGTCGGATAGTGTCCTTTGAAGAACCAGTGATTAGGATTGTGATGAGTTTCTACCGTGAGTTCATAGTAATAGTTTTGTGGTATGGCACTTACTGCGCTAGTCGCAACTAACGTCGCAAGGCATACCATCGTTGTAGCTATCATCCCTTTCTTCATCTTTGTTTACCTTCATTTCTGCTATTACCTTGTAGAGGTAGTTATTCATAGAGCTGACACACATCGCACCGTTGTCTTGGAATACTTTGAAGACTTCGTGAAGATCTTCTGTGCTTTCTGGTGTATTCACCATGTATACCGGTGAGATATACTTGTCTAAGATGAATTGACAGGCATCTTCCCATCCTTCGTCGTAGCCTTTATTGCGAGCGTAGTCCCATGTGTGCGCTTCACCATCGCTATATCCTTCGTCGTACCCGTCATTGAAGTAGTCAGATCCTGCGTCTGAGGCGTATTGTTCAATAGCCGTAAGGATTGTCTGAATTCGCGGGTTCCGGGGATGTATTTCCGTCATCTTCATCACTTTCTAGTAGATCGTGTTCTACTGCAAATTTCATTGTAGCGGCATACATTGCTGCCATGATTTCTTTGTCTTCGTAAACGTCGTCAATTTCCATATAGACTTCATACTGTCCGTCAGCATCTTCATACATGGTGAGTTCGAAGATCATGTGAGATACACCCTTTGGTGGGTCTTTCTTTTTGAATTCTACGACGTTATCATTCTGGTTGGTCATCTATTGATCCTTCTTCTGAGAAGCGTTCGATGTCATCATCTTGTAAGACATGACCGATGCGCACGAATAGCTTTTCTGCTTCTTCACGAGACATTAGTAGTTGTCCGTGTTGTTCTTCTAGTACGAACATTGATTCGCCGTATTCCCGTGAGAAGTGTACGTGTTTGTGAAAGTTCATAATCTTCGTCCTATTCTTTCTACTAATGCGAGTAGCATTACTCCTAATACGTATTTACCCATTAATGAGATCCCAATGCCGTTCATAGACATGAAGGGATCCTGCGTGCCAGATGATCCTACCTGGGCCACAGCGTAAGTCATCACTGAGTTTATCTAATACGTGTTTTTGCCACGCATAGTCGTTATTGTATCCAAAGACCGCATCATTAGACCTCATGTAGACAAATGCGTCGAGGTGATCGTCATTGAGCATATATTGGACATGAGAGGTGCACATGAAGTCGCTCATACCATTCTCTGTGGCTTCTATGTGCATAGTTGGTCTATTGTAAATCATGACGGCTTGTCGGCCGGTGGGATTATATCGCAGAGTCTCAAGGACCCTGCTATATTGATTACCATTAGCATTACTGTAGATACACCACCCATAGTTGCTATTGATAAATCCATCATCATCCATGACTTGCCGCCATATTGCGACTTGTCGGCCGTAAAGATCTTCGAGGTCGCTCACTCGGAGCGACATTGATTCATACCATTTGATCTCTGCTGATATGTATTCTTTGTTCGGTACCCCTAAGATCCGGTCCTCATCACATTCGAATTGTGCGGCCTGAATCTCAAGGGTACCATTACGCGGAACACCATATTTCTTTAAGTATTTGAATTTATTGCGAATGTTCTGGACTTTATCCATTCATTGTCCTTTACTGGATTTAGTTTATTGAATATGCCTTGTCGGCTTTGGTGATAATGAACCCCAGTGGACGCTCTAAGCCTGAAAGGAAGAAAGAGCTGAGCGTCGACACTGGGGTTTTCGTCGTCTCCGCACATGGAGGTTATTCACCTTCTACACGGGGACGATCGAATTCTATGAGTCGTAGATGACTTTGAAAGCCATCATACACATTTGTGAGTTATGGTCGCCCATTCTGGTTTCCCACCATGATGCACACTCCTGCGCATTTTTGTACTTCTTACGAAGACGTACAGATGTGCTATCGTTGTACTTGTAGTGCCAGTTTGGATGATCATTATTCTGATGTGGAGCGTTGTGCCAGTTAGATGCCAGCGTGGGTTGCCCCAACGCTAGCATTATCATTATTATATACTTCATTTTACATTGCTACGAATAGCGAGTGATATGATAGTTGTGTGTAGGTGAAGATAATGCCTAAAACTAGCATTAACAACATTACGTTTCCGATAATTTTAAGCATTGTTCTTTCCTTATTTTAGATGTTGACTTGGCGTTCTACGTGGTGTAAGCAGATGCCGAACGGTCCATCGACTTTACAGAAGCGGACGTATGTATTACCTTCGGAGTCTTCGAACACACGTTTGTTTTGTTGACCGTGGTAATTGATTGTATGAGATGTTGGAGTTTCAGTTCCTACGTGTTCCCACGCGAATGCTGGAACGCCAGCCGATACTGTTGCTAGGGCTACTAAGCCCGCTGTGATTGCTTTTTTCATGAATTTTACCCCATGTGTTAAGTTTCTCTGCCCTCCGAAGAGGGACTTTATTAGAATAGTGGTGCTTCTACGTCAGATTCACCACCGACCACATCGAAGTCGATGCTAGATCCACCACCTGTGTATTCTGCTAGATCTGTGACCTGAACAGCTGTAAGAGATAGTGTGATACCTGTGCGGTTTGCGTATGTGTAAGGCGCTGCCCACACGATTACGTTCCCACGAGAACCATTACCGATCTTACGGCGAGCTGGTCCGTCCATTGGGACTTTATTGGCATCTACAACGCGTACTGGATCCATTGGAGATCCGTCAGCACGAGCTGATTTACGACGTAGAGATACCGTGAACTTTCCGTCTTGTTCTTTGACCTTTGCGCCTAGTTCTTCTAGTGCTGCTAGATCGGAACGTTCTGTACCTGCTACTTGTAGTTCCCAATTGGCAACACCGCCGAATGGGTTTTCAGCTGGCTGATCGAGACGAGCCCAGTTGAATTCTACATTTGATACAAGTACGTTTTTAGGTTGTGTTAGCATTATGAGTCCTTTCGAGAATGCTTGTCGGAGATATTCCTCAGAAACCCCGCACGCAAGGGCGGGGTCTCTTATCTTTAATGATTGTTGAAGAAGTCGTCGTTTTGTAGTTGATTATGACGATGGATTAGCTGTTCGTGGATCTGTTGAGGTGTTAGACCTGCAAATGGATCTTCGAATGTGTAGTTGACAGCTGGATTGTTAGTGCCAGCTTTGTGAATGCACTGTTGTTTAGCCCATGTTGGGTTTGCGCCGTTATTTAGTTGATGATTGACGCAATCAGTGTATGATGATGCCATAGCACCAGATGCTGATGCTACTAGTGCTGCTGCGATTACGATTTGTTTGATCATTTCTTTCACCTATAGTTTCCTTAGTTGAAGATAGATTGAGCACCACGTTCGATGGTGTTGAACAGATCACTGTATTTAGTTGATGTATGACGGAATAGATTACGATCTTTGATGCCGTATACATTTTCTGTGAAGCGATATGTAGCGGTTTCACCGTTTTGTAGCTTACCAGAGATCTTGTATGAAAATGCCAATAGACCATCACGTTCACGATAACTGAATACGCTGATGTCATGAACTTTTTCATTAGTGATCTTTTTGTACCAAGGTGCGCGTTGTGTATATTTATCTATTGATTTGTTGATTTCTTTTTCGATTGCATCGATGCTATCGTCAAAGAATTCATTTAGATCACCACGTGCACCACGGGAGATAGTGATACCACTATCGACGTGTACTGATTTATGATCTACTGAAAGATGTGTTAAGTCTGTCCGGAAGACAGCATGAGCTGCGTTGTAGCTAGCTTTTGATGTGCTTGTTGAGATGTCTGCAGCAAAAGCTGAAGATGATAGTGTCAGTGCTACTAGGACAGTAGTTATTACAGTTTTAAGCATGGCCATTCCATTTGTATTTGTTAATATCTACATTATCATCTATTTCCTCTATTCTGATCTTGAAATCAGTATGAGTGATATAGTAACTTAGTAGAGCTTGTAGGATGGCCTCGCCGCCTTCTGTATTGCGGAGAGACCTAACGATCTTAGTGGGTTTGCCGTTGCGTATGAAGAACGGTTTAGCAAACTTGATTATAGTTGTAGGCTTCATCCTGTGATGAGACCTACAACCATGATAGCAACGCCAATAGCAAGTGCTACGAGATTACCTTTTAGCCACTGTTTGCGAGCTGCTTCGCGACGTCCATAGTGATTCATGATTACATTCCTTTGATGCAGGCGATTTCACGAGCGCCGATTTGTAGTGGCCAGTCTGAAGAATGGCAATAGTCAACTGCGACTTGTTGGGTTGGGTGTGCGAAGTTTACGAGTTCATAGACACCGAATCCAACCAGTGCGACGACTAGTAGGGCTAAGATGCCGAAAACGATTTGTAATTTAACATTTGGTTCTTGATATCCGTAGCCCATAGCTAGGTCCTTTCTAAGGTTTTAGTCGGTGTGATTTAGTACAAGAGAATGATCCTTTGTGGTTGTATCCACCGGACCATAAGAAGAACTTTTGTACATCGTAATGACGTGAATCGCCGTTTGAGTAGCGATAATGAACTTTCAGTGTGTCTGTTACACCACCACGAAAGTCTTCTTTTCCTGCCTTTTCGCAAGAGCCGAGATCTTTGTAGTAGTTGATGTATTCTTCTGACTGACCGCGGTGTTCTGTGCGGAGTTCATAGACGTCGTAGCTTGTGTAAGCCATGGCAGATGTTCCCACCATGGCTACGAGTCCTGCTGTGATTAGTTTTTTCAACATGGTTTCACCTATTGCGCGATTTTAGTGCATGCGGCGCGACCGGCGTATTTCCAGCCGAATGTATTTCCGTCAAGATATTTGTAATCTTTGACGTATACAGTTTTACCGTTTGATACTTGATTATCGCGGTGATATGTACGCAAGCCGTAGTGTTTATGACTGATGACGTCCTTACCCGCTGCGAAGCATTGGGATAGACTATCGTATTCTTCAGCAACTTGCACACCATCTGCGGTGTAAGTTTTTGCTTCGAAGTTATTTGAGCCACGTACATTAGTTTCTAGTGTATAGGTTCCTGCTGACGCTGCACCTGCTAAGGTTACAGCGACTAATAGAGATGTGATAAGGGTTTTCATTGTCTGTTTCCTTAGTAGTTAGGTGTTGAGCATGTGATGCTACCGACGTAGCGATAAGATGCTTTTGACCAGTTATATGCTTTGATGTCATATTTGAACTGCGCTTTGGCATCTTCGCCATAACCGCTTGCATCACTATGACGTTCGTAGTCTTTAGAGATCTTCCAGCCGGATTTCTTGTTCAAGATATGTTTGCCGGCATCGACGCACTGTTTTAGTGAGTTATAAGATGTGTGTCCGTGAGGATGATAACCAGTGTAGTGGTTAGCACCTTTTGCTTGGACTTCTAGATTGTAGTTAAGAACTGTGAAGTCTTGACCACCATTATTAGCCATCGCACCACTTGCAGCAGTAAGCGCGATGAGGGTTGCTGCGATTAACTTTTTCATGACTGTATCTTCCTTGATTTCTCTACGCCCTTTCTATAAGGGCGCATTACTTATTTCTTTAGGATCATGCAGAACATACCTGCATTGATGATTGCCCATGAGGCATAACCGATTGCTGCGGTTTCTACACCGAATGTCACATCGAAGATGTACAACAATGCGAATGTGATGTAGAGACCCATGACGGTTTTGGACAATAGACCCCCGCGAGTGATCAATAGATACACAGCGGGGATGATTGTTAGAGCATAGATGATTTGTGCTGCTAATAGTAGTGTCATTTAGTTTCCTAACGCGGTTGTTACTTGTTGCACGCATTCTGCATGAGAGACTGCCCAGTGTGTTACAGCATATGTTTTGTAACATGCATGTTCTGGAGAGAATCCAAATACGAGTACGTAGTATAGAGCTTTTTGTACGAAGTGTTCTAGCATTAGAATGTCCATGTTTTTGCGATTGTGATTGAGTTGTCTTGAACAGCTTTAACTACTGGAGCAAGATATTCTACAACTGTCTTTACAGTTTCTGGTACGTAGTTATTAGATACAAAGTTTATCTGATCTTGCACGCCTTGGAACGACAGTGCAGCATCAGATAATAGATCTACGTTGATTGCTGAGATATCCATTATCTTTCCTTGTTGATGATGTCGTCTAGCATTGCTAGGATTACGACGATAAACATACAGATTCCTGCCCATTTACCTATTCCTACGTAGTCGGTTAGTCCTTCGACTGCTACGAGGAATATTGAGAACAGTGATACTACACTGAGACCACCAAGGACCCATAGAAGAATATTATTCTTCATCGTCAGTGTCCTTGGTTGTGAATGCTTCACTTAGGAAGACCACTAGCATTCCGCCAATGACTGCATAACCTAAGATGATTTCGAGATATTGGTGGAATAGATCCATTGTGAACTTCCTTATAGTTTAGAGATTGCGTATGAGATCCATGTTCCCATGACTACGATTGATACTGCATAGACGATAAACATGATTAACCTACATTTGCTGCGATTGTTAGAGCGATTACGGCGATAACGAATAGCGTTTCAGCTATTCCTGCTTTTCTTAGCGGACACATCCTGTTTCCATTTCTTTGATTGATTGCTTGAGTTTTGTTAGCTTTTCGATCATTTTGTAGTATTCTGTTAAGTACGCTTCGTGTCCTGTATCCACGTACTGTTGAGAATAATAATCGATTTCTTTAGTCATTTCTTTAATGACTGGATTGAAGCGATTACGTAGATCTAGGTTCATTACTTGCCCCGAGATACTACATAGATTACAACACCCATTACCATGATGGCAGGAGCGATAGCTGATGGTTGTGTACCACCAAATGTAGCTGTGTTTTCCACGATGTGGAAGATTGTTGCACCCAATACTGGAAGTGCTGCAACTACTGGTACGATAACTTTAAGTGGGTTTGTCATGGTATTTCCTTTCAAGACAAATATTCTCAAAAACCCCGCACGCTAGGGCGGGGTCTTATTTAGATAAAGAGCACCACGGCCAGCATAAAGCTGACCGCAGCGAACATTTGTAGTGCTACACTACGTGCAAGTTTTAGGTTCATGATAGATCCTTAAAATTGTGATTTCACGATGTCTTTGATAAGACCTGCTAGATCACGAGGTTTAGTTTTAACATAACCAAAGTCTGCTTTAGAGTTGAAGTCGAAGCTACCTTCGATGTTTCTGTGTAGTGCTTCACCTTTGTGCATTGTTTGGTCGTAAGGTCCAACGTGATATACGTCGTGGTCACGAACACCGTCTACACGAGCACTGTAGTGCAATGTGTATCTTTTTACTTTGTGAGTGAAGAGACCGTTGATGCCACCTTTTTCGAAATCATAGCTTGTGATCCAGATTTTGATGTTTGATATGGCATCTGTGTTAGGTTTAAAGTTGCGAACGTAGTTATAGCCTAGTTCTTGAGCTTTCTTTGTGATGCTTGAAACTGCTTTGTTAGAAGCTTTTTCGATGATCTGTTCAGCTAGACCACGATCACCTTTAGATACTTTAACACTGTTAAGGTGATCCTTAGATGCTTGAATTTTGTGACCATTAACTGATGCTTGAGTGACGTGAGTTGTTTGGAC
The DNA here is from genome assembly GCA_036873525.1 of Chalinula nematifera. Lineage (NCBI taxonomy): Eukaryota > Metazoa > Porifera > Demospongiae > Haplosclerida > Chalinidae > Chalinula > Chalinula nematifera. The sequence goes on from JAYJLX010038725.1 coordinate 10,063, forward strand.
TGCTTTAGCTGCGTCGTATTTTGCTTTTGACCAGTTTAGATCGACATCTGCTGCGAATGCTGTAGATGCAGTCATAGCAATCAGAGCTGCTGTTAGGATTTGTTTGATCATTGTAGACCCCTTGACGGTAGAAGAAGATTAAAGGTGCCCCTATGCGGGACACCTTGTAATTAGTTGCTTGGTTGTGAGCACTTGAAAGTGCCTGCATAGCGATATGAAGCGTGCTTCCAGTTGTATTTAGAGATTTTCTGGATGAAGCTATGGTGACGGTCTTGGACTGTAGCTGCTACAGTTTCGAACTTATCACCGAACAAGCGACGACCAGCAGACTTACAAACGTCATAAGAGTAATGACCGTTCTTGTGAGCTGCTGCGTGATGCCATGTATCAGAACCGCGATGCTGGTATTCTAGCGTCCAGTTGTTGTCCAATGATGATGCTGCCGCTGGAAGCGCAGATAGTGTCGTCATTGCGATTAGAGTTGCTGTGATGAGCTTTTTCATGATTGCCTCCTTGGCATAAAGATTTATACTCTGCCCCTGCGAGTGTGGTGATCGACTTACGGGGACTTTATTAATTACACATCCATTTCTGTTTGTGCTTTTGGTGTGAATGGGATCAATGCGTTCACGTATGAAGCATTGTTCTTGTTTTCAACCAAGATGTTTACTTGAGAGCCGATTTCGAAACGATCGATGAACTTAGAGATGGCACGTACTTTGTAGCCATTCTTTGTTGTAGCGTAGAATACGCGTGTACCGTTTTCTTTTGTGTCGACGTTTGTTAGTGTTACGTTGTTGAACCAAGTAGCCATTGTTTATTCCTTTCATAATGACATGATTTCCTCTGAAACCCCGCACGCTAGGGCGGGGTCTCTTTTTTATTGTACTTGCATCCCGATCGATGCTGATAGAAGTAGAACTGCGTAGATAGACAATACCAAGATTGAACCTACGATTTCTGTTTGATATGCTTTGAACATTGAAGTTCCTTTCATTACCAAGATTTAGCTACTGTGAATTCGAATGTTGTAGACTTTGACCCTTCTTTATTCTTGGTCAATGTGCCTTCAATATCCCAACCTGAGTCAGTATATGCTGTTGCTGATGTTGTGAATACTGTATCAGAGTATTGACCGCCAACGAAGGATTTAGTTGCATCGAATGATGTATTGATTTCCAAACCGTTGTCAGATGTGAAGTTCCATGATAGAGTTGCACCAGCTGATTGTGTTGTATCTTCACCAGTGAAGAATGAGTTTTCACCGTGAGTGGTGATAACGAAGTTTTCATTGATGTCGAAGTTTTGGTGAATGGATGAAGTTACTTCTAGTGTTTCTTCACCTTGGATTGTTTCATCCCATTCAGCATCGTATGTATCTTGTGTTTGAGTTGCAGAACCTTCGATAGAGAATCCGCCTGAACCAACTTCGATTGCGAATGCTGGTGCTGATACGATTGCTAGAATGATTGCTGTTGTGATTGCTTTGAACATCTCATTTCCTTTCAAGAGATTTGTTTAAGGACTGTCTCATCAGTACAGGTAGTCCATTTCCTGTAGACTCCCCGAAGGGAGTTTCGACTTATTCTGTTTCATTACCGAACAAGATAGCAGTTTTGCTTGATGTATCGATTGTGAAGTCGTTCTTTCCACCCCAACCACGGCTACCATAAGCTTGCTTCCATGTTTGGTGAGCATGCTTACCGATGGAGATCTTTTGATCACCATAAAGATGGCTACGGCAGTGATCCGCAGCTTTCTTTGTGTAGTAAGAGATGTGGTGGAAACCTGGATCAAAGATCGAGGATTGTAGTTCGTGCAAGCAACGATCATGAGACCAATCTGATTTGTAGTGATCAGATGCGAATGCAGGTGATACTGCTGATACTGTTGAGATTGCTACTAGTGCTGCTGTGATGATCTTTTTCATTTTGTATTCCTTTCAAGGTTTATGATAGGTATACTCACCTATCCTCAGAGACCTCGTACGCAAGGACGAGGTCATTTCTTAGTCTTATATCCTGTTGTGTGATACAAGTGATGATGTAGAGGCGTTACCTCATTGATATCAAGGATCTCTGCTGTAAGCATGACCCTTGATAGTATGTATAGTACGAAGTACAGTTTCATTAGTATGTTTCTCCTTCCAAAGAACCTGGGAAGAAGATAACTAGGATACGTAGAGAAACAACAATTGCGTTCGCTAGGAATGCGTTTGTTTCGTCTGCGATGATTGACTTGAAGATGCCGTCAGCTTGATCGATTGTGAACTCATCTGAACCGTTAGATACGATTTCTTCGTAGATGAAGTCGTGGATGATGCCTGCTGTTGCGATATCAGTCGGTGCAACGATGTCCCAGAAGTAGTGAGGGATTGTTGCTAGATCTGTGTGGTATCCTGCTGGTACTGTATATTCTTTACCATTTGTAGTAAATGTGATGTCTTCATCTGTGGTGTACAATTTGAATTCAGTGATACCTGATTTCAAGTATGTTGCACCTGTCTCTGTGTAAGACACGTCAGACATTACAACTACGTTCTCTGCTGTTACGTTGAATGACATTACTGCCAATACTTGGATGATCTTTACGATTACTGCATATTTCCACATGGGAATTTCCTTTCATGCTCTGGTCTGTCTCATCAGTTGTGGTAGACCATTTCCACAAGACGCCCGAAGGCGTTTCGACTTAGATACCATAGCGATGGATTGATGCCATTGCTTGGTTGAATTGTACTAGTTCTTCTTCTGTCATTGGACGACGAAGTTCTACGAAGAATGCTTTGATTGCTTTGATCATTGGATTAACCTTTCAATTTGGCACGAATGCCATCGATTTTGTATTCTTGTGGTACTACTGAGAAGATCAATGTGATCAATGCAGCAGCAGGTAGAGAGTAGACGACTGTTGCCAAATCGGTGACAGACGGTTTGATATCATGGTTGCGATCAAGATCTTCGAACAGTTTGTCGCCACGATTGTAGTGATTGCGTAAAGCATTTTCAGTATGTCCTTTACCAAATGCGATATTGCACATCCATGCCATATTCGCTTTGCCTTGTTGTTTCTTCATTTCTTCTGCCGCACATAGCGACATGTTTGATTGGCCATTCCAACCTTTGTTGAATTTATGTGACCATTTTGTGATAATAGACATGCTCTTTCCTTTCAACTGTCTCATCAGTAGTGGTAGTTGATCTCCACTAGACAGCCCTATTAAGGACTGTTTCGACATTAGTAATGTGGTACATACATCATCATTGTGTAGTACTGTTCGCGTTCTTCTTGTGTCATTGGACGACGTAGTTCTGCGAAGAATGATGTGATTACGTTAAGCATTGTATTTTCCTTTTTTGCTTTTATTATTTTACTTTTTTCATACCAAAGCGTACTGCTTTAGTTTCTACATTGTGTACATCATAGAAGCTAACGATTTCTACAATGTTCTTCTTGATCTTCTGACCATCGATGATCATTCCATATAGAACACCATCAACAGAACCCCAAATGATACGAGCTACATCATGACCTGCATTAGCGCGATCAGACTTACCTACATATTCAGCATTCTTGATTACTTTAAGAGCAAGCAAAGTCATCTCTGCTTCTGTCTTCTTACCACCGAAGTGTTTCTCTGAAGCCAACTGTGCTTTCTTTCCTACCCATACAACTTTCATTGTGTTATCCTTTCATAGTAGTAGATATGATTATCCTCAAAGACCTCTCACGCAAGGGAGAGGTCCTCTACAGTAGTCCAGTGTATCTACATAGGTCATCTACTAGATAGGCTACTAGCTCCTACTAGCTCCTACTAAGGATCTATATAGGTATATACATCTATATATACTATCATATAGCCCCATCCTATAAGGGATCATTACTATATAGTATATATCTATTATTACTATACCATATATAGTATTATCATATTCATTATTATTTATTTATTATTAGTGGAGTGATAGGATGCGATGAGATAAGCCCAAGGTCCTCACAGATCCACAACGATCCCATTTCAACTGGAGATTCATCAGGGATTGATTAGGGGCCTGCGAAGATTTTTGGTAGTACTTAATAAAACCTTACTTAATCTATCCCCAGAGCACCTAAACAGCTAATACCACCCCCATTTAGGCCAACTCTAGGCTGTAATGTGCCCTTATAGGGTCATATTGACGAAATGAGGACGAATATGAATAAAGAAACACTAAATATGCTCCTTAAAGAAAAGGAAAAGCGATTGAAGCTTGAGAAGTACGAAAAGGACTTCAGTAGCTTCGCAGAGGAGCAGATTAAGATCATTACTAAGGATGCTGCTACAGGTTTTGTCCCCTTTAAGCTTAATGAGTGCCAGAGGCGTATTACAGATGCTCTTAATAAGCAAATTGAGGAGACAGGTAAGGTTAGATGCATTATCTTGAAGGCTAGACAGCAGGGTATCTCTACTTACTGTGCAGGGCGTGTATTTTGGAAGTCTTACTTCACTGCGCACTCTAGATCAGTTGTTATGGCGCACGATAGTGCTACTTCTGATGCTCTCTTTACTATGTCTAAAAACTTGATTAAATATATGGGGAGTGAGTTGTCTCCAGAGGAGGTACGCTCTAATGCCAAAGAAATCATTCTTAAGTCGCCTGCATATGAAGATAAAGGGGCTGTTGGGTCTTATCGCCTTTATACGGCGGGATCTCCAGAGGCGGGACGAGGAACTACGCCTACAATCTTACATGCTTCAGAGGTTGCCTTTTGGCAACATGACGAGAAGATCCTTGCAGGTTTATTCCAAGGTATATCCCAAGCCGCAGGAACAGAGGTTATATTGGAATCGACTGCAAATGGTGCTCAAGGAGAGTTCTATCGACTGTGGAAAGACGCAGTAAATGGAGTAAATGAGTATTTGCCTGTCTTCCTACCCTGGTTTATTACCCCTGAATACACAAGGGAACCTCCAGGAGGGGAGCTTACTGACCTTACAATAGAGGAAGAGGAGCTAATAGAGAAGTATGATTTGTCTCACGGGCAGTTATACTGGCGGAGGCTGAAGGTAGCAGAAGGTGGGGAGCTTAAATTCCGCCAAGAATACCCTGCTACAGCTGATGAAGCCTTCCTAATGTCTGGTTCTAATGTCTTTGATGTAGAGAAGTTGGAGAAGTTAGTGCCCAAAGCACCCGTAAAGATAGCTAATTTCGACACAGAACTCAAATCCTTTGAGGCTCACCGTGAAGGAAGCTTGAAGATTTATGAGTCTCCGCAGTGGGAAATGCCCTATGTGATCGGAGCAGACGTCTCTTTGGGTGTAGGACAAGACTATTCTGCTTGTGTCGTCATGGATAAGGAGCATAAAGTAGTTGCGTCTTTCAGAAATAACAGAATTGACCCTGCACATTGGGGTGAAATACTCTTTTATTTAGGGAGATACTACAATAATGCTCTACTTGCTGTTGAGTCTAACAGTATGGGGATCGCTACTTTGCAGCAGCTTGATCATATGGGTTATATTAACCTCTATAAGCAGACAAAAATTGCAAATGTTAGCAACGAAGAAGGCGAAAGACTAGGATTTAGGACTACTGGAGCCACAAAACCCGCTGTTATTGGAAATTTAAAAAACCTGATCGCCAATGACGACATAAATATCCCCGATCCCATCATAATTCAGGAGTGTAAGGACTATATCTCTCTTGAAAATGGGAAAACAGAGGCAGCACCCGGCTGTTATGACGATACTGTTATAGCTTTAGCAATATGTTCAGAGGTATTACGTACCCATTGGGATAGATTAACAGTAGATAATGTCTCCTGGAAGCAGAAGATAGGCAGTTGGAAACAAGAAGAAACCACCTGGATATAGTAATGATCCCTTATAGGGATATAAAGATTGTAGCATGTCCTCACATGCGCCAGGCATGGCTACGAACCTGGCACCTAATCTTCCACCCGCGGAAGTAAAGCAGCGGGGAACGTCGTTACGCTGTTCGTTACTGAAGATTCGCTACCTTAGGTAAATGTCGGACCGGAGCAGGCGTCAGAGCTTGAGGGGCTAAATACCCCTCGAGCCCTACCACTTAGTTAGATAGGAGATCGAGATGCGATACTCAGAGAATATGCGTGATACACGCGACGAAGATAAAAAACAAAAGAATAAAGAGCAAGAAAAGGAAGAGAAGTCACCTAAAGCGACTGATAAGGACTATGACTACTACAACCTAGGTAGAAACAAACCCATGTTAGGTGGTAATCCGTGGTCGTAAAGATGACAGGTCCGGAACAACCTGGAGCTCCCATATTTGATGGTGGCTACAAGAAGCGTGTTACGGATATACAACTTATTAATCTAGTAGAGCAGGGCGTACAGAACTCCATTGGAGACTGGCTAAACTCATCTGACCTTACTAGAGAGCGTGTACGCTCAACATATGAATACGCAGGTGTTCCCCGGGACCATTTGGCCCCGCAGGGTGTATCTCAAATTGTGGATACTTCTACTACAGAAGTTATTGAAGCTTATACGGCGGTCTTAGCGGATTTGTTCTTGAACAACCAAAAGATCGCCCGTTTCGTCCCTATGGATGATAAACCAGGATCTTATAAGTCTGCACGTGATGCTTCTATGCTAACCAACTACGCCTTATTCAAACAGAATAACGGTTGGGAGATAATGCAGACTTGGTTTAAATCTGCCCTACTATGGAAGAATGCTATCCTCCGTTGGGACTACATTGAAGACTACGACTTCAAGATAGAAGAATACGAAGAAATAGACCAAGACAGACTAGATCAACTGCTAGCTGAGGATGACGTAGAACTCATTGGCGATCTCATGTATGAGGCCACTGAGGATGTAGAAGCTGGTGCTAAGCTAGTGTATACAGATGTGCGCATTCGGCGTAAAGTTGATAAGTCCCGAGTCCGCATAGAAAACATCCCACCAGAGTCATTCCGTATCTCTCGTGACTGTAAATCTATTGATGAATCCTCCTTCGTAGGTATTCAAGTAGAGATGACCCGCAGTGAGATCCGTAAGGAATGGCCAGAGATTGCTGAGACACTCACTGAAGAAGAGTGGAATATGCTCGGTGATGACGATACATGGATTGGTAATGCTCGCTGGTCTCAGGACATTGCTGCTCGTAAGTATGTTACAGGACAAGAGTATTGGCAAGGTTCATTGTCTCAGGATGCATATCCCCTCGAGGCTAACCGCCAGGTAGTCATTACAGAATGCTGGTTAAATGTAGATAGAGACGGAGATGGTATTGCTGAACTTAAGCATTTTATCATAGCAGGTGACCATATCTTATTTGAAGAAGATGTAGATATGATTCCTCTAGCTAGTTTGTCTCCTATCGATATTCCCCATGAGTTCTATGGTTTGTCTATGGCAGACTTTACCCGCAGCTCTACTCTAGCCTCTACCGCAGTATTACGTGGCTTTGTCGAGAATGTATATCTTACAAACTACAGTCCAAAGCTAGCTGACCCTAATGTAGTAGACTTCTCTGCTCTTCAGAATATGAAGCCTAAGCAGATCGTCCCTACTAACGGCAACCCAGCAGCAGCTGTTGTACCTCTTCCCCCAGAAACGATTAGTCCTGGTACTGTTCCTCTAATGGAACACCTGCAGATGATTAAAGAGCAGGCAACAGGTATGAGTAAGGCTGCACAGGGTCTGAATGATACCCTCTATGTGAGTGGTAACTCAGAGCAGAAAATGGCAGCTGTCCAATCAGCATCTCAGAAACGCATTCAGCATATTGCTCGACGCTTTGCCGAAACAGGTATTAAGCGGATGATTAAGGGTGTTTACGCCTGTATGCGTGAGTGTATGAATCGTGATTTCAAGATGATGTATGAGGGGGTATTCCGCGAGGTGAACCCTCAGGAGCTCCCTATGGAAATGGAGTGTGAGATTTTCCTCGACATCGGAGAGAACTCTAATGCGAACACCTTACAGAAACTACAACAAGTAGGTTCAGCGGTTCTACCAGGATTGAAGAACGAAGGTCAAGCAATGGTTATCAAACCAGAGGCGCCCGCTGTCATTGCCACAAAGATCCTGGAAGCTATGGGTCTAGACAGTAATGACTACTTAGAAGACTACACTACTGATGAGTTCAAGCAGAAGGCTGCAGAGTCTATGGCTGCTCAAGCTCAAGAAGCAGAGAAGAAGTCAGCATTAGAAGACCGTAAGATGGAAGCAGATGCTGCCCTTGCGGAAGCTAATGTAATGTTCACAGGTGCTCAGACTAAGAACACCGAAGACGACAACGCCAAGCAGTTGGCTGTGTCTATTGATAAGCACTTTCAAGAGTGGGCCGAATTGTCTATCAAGGCGGTCAAGGAAGGTGCTGAAGTGCCACCACGGCCAGATTTCCAGCAGATCTTGCAGATGGCTCAAGGCATCTTAAAACCACAACCGCCGGAGCAACCAATGCCTGAACAGGCACCACAAGCTCCAGGACAACCACCTCAAGGAGGAATTCAATAATGGCGGATCTAATCTTTCCCATTCAATCAAATGGTGAGTCTGAATCTGTAGGTACGTTTAGTACTCTATTAGAATCATTCTCAGGAGATAACTACGGTTATTTCTACAATGCTTCTCCATATACTCTTCGTATACGTCTCTATGGCAGTGATAACATCACAGTAAGCTACTACCAAGCAGAGCACACATTGTTCGATAACTTAGATTCTGACGACGACTTTGATAGTAGCGCAACTCCTGTATTTGAATACTCAGGTGATCATGTAGCTAAGTTAGCTCCCTACACATTCTATTTTGTACATGCTAATTCTAGTGGAAGCCACTCTCTAGGTATTGGCCAGAACTCTGGTTCTCACGTACCAGTATGGAAAGCCCATGGAACATCTTCTCCTACAAATGAGAAGAACATGTTGATTTGGATTGATCGCGGTACAAACTTACTACCGAGCAAACCAGCTACATCATAATGGATAAATATCGAGGACACGCGGAGCATGGCTTAAACAATAAGCAGCATCCGGATATAAAAGCGAGGCAGGCTCTAATAGAAGCAGAGTTTGCCTCTCGCGAACGTGAACACTTCTTTGATCAAGTCTATGGAGAGATCTTAGTAGATTACTTTATAGAGTGGCTCAAGACAGAACCACATGAGCAGAAAAGTAGAGAATTCATATACAACTCAGCGTTAGCTCTAGGAGATGTAAAGTCTAGACTAATAAGCAAGGAGATGTATGGATTAAACTTGAAACACTTAGAGGACACAAATGGCAGCACGTCAGATTGATTATACTCGCGTACTAGAAAATACACGCGAGATCATTAACGCCTTGGAGTACGATGGAATGCGTAGCCCAGGTAAGATTAAATTTAATGTATCAACTCTCAATGAGTTGTACGAACTTGAAAAGCATTTGGAGGCAAAGGTAAAACCTAAAGTACCTCCGAAGAAACAACCCGTAAAGGAGGGTTAATGAATGGACACTAACGAATCTCTACCAATCGATGACGTTCGTAGTGACGGTCCTAGCGAACAAGAACTCTTTGATGCCGTACTCCGCAATTCACCTATGGTTGAAGAAGCCATGGATGATGTACCGCTACCAGGACAAGAGTTAGATGAGCCGGACCCGGTTGAGTTAGAAGAAGATGATGACCCAGAAGCTTCTGACGAGATCGACAACGAAGAGTATGAAGAAGAAGACGAAGATGATGATGTAGAAGCAGCAGGTGAGGATGATCCGTCTACCCAAGATACTGATGTCTATACAGCTGATGATTTGGATTTGGAAGCAGAAGTCATGGTCAAGATTGACGGTGAAGAAAAGGCTGTTTCCTTCGGTGATCTTATTAAAGGTTATACGACTGACGCATCTCTTAGTAGTAAGGGTCGCGAACTAGGCGAAGCACGGAAAGCTCTTGAAGAAGAGCGAGTAGAAAGACTTGGACAACTCAACCAGATTGCAGAAGCAGGCGCTCAGCTCCTAATGGGAACTGAGGAGGGTTTTGCTAAACAATACCATGATATTGAGAAGCAGATACAGGAAGCTCGCGATAATGGTGATACCTATGAGTTGTCAGAACTTAAGGACAAACGGGAACTAGCTCAGCAGAAATACTGGCAGGCACGGAGACAACGCGAAGGTCTGTTAGGTGCTGTGGAGCGACAAGCCCAAGAAGCCGCTGAACAACAGTGGCAGGCTCAGATCGAGCACTTCCAAACAGAAATTCCAAATATGATCCCAGACTTCGATGAGAAGGTGGCGATGGATATTCGTGAGTTTGCTATTGGTGAAGGTATCGATGCTGACATCTTGGACACAATCACAGATCCCGTAATCGTTAAGTTTGTAGATGACTATCGTCGTCTTAAGCAGGGTGTATCTAAAGGCAAGGCAAAGCGTAAGGCAGCGTCTGTCAAGAAAGTCCCAGCGAAGAAGGCGCGCACAGTTGCTCAGAAGAAGCAAGTGAAGCAGTCTAATCTACGTGATAAAGTCCTATCAGGCAATGGCTCTGATCAGGATCAACAAGACTTCCTACGGTCTTATGCTGAGCGCTCTCTAAAACTCTAATTTATTAGGAGGCCAACATGGCAGTAGTAGGCGGACGCGGAGTACCCCGCGGTCGTGCTGTATCAGATGTAACGTCTGGTACTAGCTCAATTGATATCGGTCAACGTTCTGACCTATCAGACTTCATCTCAATGATTACTCGTGACGAAACACCGTTCATGAGTTCCATTGGTAAAACAAAAGTAAACTCTATCTACCACGAATGGCAGACAGATGAACTAGCACCTCCAGGAGATTCACGTCTACAGGAAGGTACTGACTACGCTATCCCAACAGGATACGTAACTTCTCCATCTGATGATAACATCAACGGTCAGATTACTGGTACAGGTGCTCAGGGTATTGGCTCTGGTGATACTTATGGTGCAGCGTTCGCGCACACAGGTCCTAACCGTACACGTCTAGGCAACTACTGCCAGATCAACGGTAAGGCAATGGCGATCTCTGGCACACGCCGCGTAATCGACTCAGCAGGTGTTGCAGATGAATATGCATACCAGTTGAAGAAGCGTGGTACAGAACTACGTCGTGATATCGAGCGTGATCTAATTCACACATATCAGGCAGCTGATAACGCAGGTGTTTCTGGTCGTCGTTCATTCGGTGGCTACCAGTCATTCATCAACTCATCCCGTACAGTGCAGTTCGTAGGAGATTGGACAGGTCCAGGTGCTACTGTAGAAGGCACAGGACGCGGTGCAACTATTCCTTCAGGTAACACAAACGTTGACACTGCTGTCATCCGTGCTGACCAGACAGGAAGTGGTGTGCCAGGCCGTGCATCTCTATCGCTATCTGATGTAGATGAGGCTATGCAGAAGCTCTACGAAGAAGGCGGTAAGGCTAACAAGTTGATGGTCTCTCCAAAACTACGTCGTGACTTCTCTGACCTAATGGTCACAGATACAGGTGTACGTCGTAACTTGGATGAGAAAGGTAAACTACGCCAGTCAGTAGATGTATATATGTCTGACTTTGGTGACGTTATGGTTATGCCTAACTATATTATGGGCTTGACATCTAACGTTCGTTTCCAAACCAACGAGACAACACCAACCGAACTAGCAGCCGATACCAACGTTGCAGATTTCGCAGCTATCCTTTATGATCCACAGTGGTTCTCTATGGGTACGCTACGTCCTCTACAAGAGTTGGACATCGGTCAGCGTGGTGACTCAACCGTCGGTATGATGGTAGAAGAACAGACCTTTATTTGTAAGAACCACTTGGGTGCTTCTGCAATCTACGGTCTAGAATAAGATCTATAGGGGAGACCTCCGGGTCTCTCCTTTTTTATCGATAGGAGAAAGATAAAATGTATATGGTACGACTTGAGAATGTTTCTTCAAGTACAGAAAACACAAATCCACAATCTGGAGGAGATGGTGGTGGTATTGGTATCGCTGCAGGCGAATCACGCCTGTTCCCAGCAGACCGCTGTACGTGGATTCAAGAGAATTTAACTAATGGGTATGGCATCAAGGTTGTAGTATTCTACGCGTGGGGTGGTCAGTACTTATTCAATACAGCAGACTTAGAAAGTTCATTAGGCTACATTGGCAAATCAGGTCGATTTGTGCCTATTAGTGTTCCTATTGCTAGCAACTATTCAGCATAGAATTGAAAGGAGAGGACAATGGCAAGATGGCTTTGGGGCGATAACAGCCCCGATACCGCTCTCAAGTCGCAGGTAGATATCAGCGACGGTGAAGAGCTCATATGGAAAGTAGAACAGACAAACGATAGAGACATCCTAGAAGAGGTCAAGTTAGACCGAGAGTTATTACAAGGTAAGAAGGTGGGACATTGGCGTAAGGCCTTCACCATCCCCGACATTGTAGCTATTGAGATACTAACAAAGCACCACATAGACGTCCATGATCAGATGTTCTTCCACGATCCTGAGAAAGTCAAAAAGCTTAAATATATTATGAAAACGGAGTATCCGCACTTGCTGATCTCCACATAGGAGACATTATGGCAACCTATACAGAACTAGCTAATTACGTCATGGACTGGTCAAACCGTTCTACTGAAGTTCTAAGCTACAACACAATACGCCAGTGTATTACGTACGCACATGATGAGATATATAGAACGTTGCGAGTAGCTCCGTTAGAATACACTGGGGATACAACCATTGATGAGACCGCTCAAGAGCAAGGCTATCTTATCACGCCTGACGATCTCGTAGAATTTATTCAACTCCGTAAAGACCGGAACTTTGGAAGTGATCTGAACGTGAGTTATAAGTTTGATGTAGCAGAGGCTAAGTCAGATTTGCGCTCTATGCTAGGTGATAACCTAACGCTCTACAGTGACTACTCCTACGTACGTGAAGGTACAAAGATTTGGGTCTACCCACACCTGTCTGTAGGAGAGAAGTGGCACCTACACTATTACCGTCGTCTGCCAGCACCAAATGAACGCTGGACACTTGATGAGTGGCTGGATGTAGAGGGTCTTACTACACAGACTCTACGAGATGCCGTCACCGTCTTACCAAATACTTTTGAGCAGTATTTCCATAAGGCACTGACGGGTTCTGGTAATAACGACGCTGACATCTCAGAAACCTCACTAGATGAGTATGATGAGACCGCTCTTGTGCAGGACAGCACCATAACAACTATCCATGCTACAGCATTGAATACTCTATTCCCTAATGTAACTGACTTCGATGGCGGCTACATAGGACAGTTGAAAGCAAACTGGTTGCGTGATGAAAATGAGAAGATCCTACTATTCGGAGCACTCTATCACGCATTCGATTACTTAGATGAACCTGAGCAAGTTGGTAAATTCAAAGGTAAGTTTGAGCAAGAGATAGCCAAGCTGAACCAAGAGGAGATGCAGCGCCAGTACTCTGGTGGCAATCTCAATGTTAATTTCTACAACCCATTAATATAGGAGGTCGATATGGCCGGAGGTTTCTTTTCAGGCGCCAGCGATCTCGCTGTATCTGGTGGCGTCGCAGAGGCGCAGGACTTCGCAAACGATGCGGAGCAGGCAGAGGCAAACGCGGCAGCAAGTGCCACAGCAGCTGCTAACAGCGCCACCGCGGCAGCAAATAGCGCAACAGCCGCTGCTAACTCCGCAGCGAATGTAACAGTTACTTACACATCTGTTGAGCGCTACTTTGGAGATACCACTACAATACAACATATGTCTGATCCTGACGACGGCATTGGGGTTATTGACTTTGGTGTAGTCTCTGGTAGTATTAATACAACACAGCTTGCCGATAATGGCGTTAACGCAGCAAAATTAAATGTTTCTGGTAATGGCACTTCAGGTCAGTATTTAGAGAGCGACGGTGATGGTTCGTTCTCATGGGCGACTCCCTCTGGTGGCACTATCTCTGATGGTGGAACCGTAGCAGTTACTCTATCAGCAACATCAGCAGAGGTTGGAGATACGCAGGGAGCTATTACTATTACAGTTAACTTCCATCCGCAACCGTCAACCGAGACAATATCCAATGCTGTCCTTACAGTGCACAACTCCGCGGATAACTCAAGTTCAAACTTGACACTATCGGGAACTGGTAATACACGCACAGCGACATTTACGCCAGCTACAACGTCTGCTCGTACATATACGTTCAACGCAGCAGCTGACTTCAACCTATCAGGCACTCCCTACCATCATACTGGTAAGGCTACGTTTAGAGTTACAGCAGCGCCTGTCGCAGGACCTACGCTGTACAGCTACTTATCTACAACAGCTCCTTCAGGATCTAATTCACTATCTGACTTTACTTCAGAAGGTGACTTGGATAATGGTAGTATAACAGATACATTCACAGCTAACAACACCAGTAGAGATCTTTACTACATCTCTACAGAAAGTCTAACAGTTAGCTTGGGTGTTTTCCCTGCATCGGTCTCTGCTTCTACTATATCTATTAGTAGTACAACCTATAACGTTTACGAGGTTAACGATTTCGATGACAGTCAAAACGGTTCAACATTTACATTCACAGTAGCGGAGGCTTAAGATGGCACGAATTAATAGTGGCTCGGGTAACGTAAAACTCGAAGGCATTACTACTCCTACTAGTTCCGATGCGAACAACGTTGCCGCTACAAAGGAGTATGTAGATAATCATGCTGGTACCGTCTATACCGAAGGCACTGGCATAGATATTAGTAATAGTAATGCGATCAGTGTAGACACCACAGAGATCGCTACACAAGACTATGCGCACCATGCGGTATATGAACCTCATAACATTCTGTTAGATACTTCCCACAGCTTGACAAAGGTTGCTAGCGCTAATACGTTGACTGCCGGTCAGTTTGGTTATGGTACTAATAGTCAACCAGATGAGTTTATAATACGATTAGCAACTTCAGGCAACTTCAATCATAACACAGACATTGAAGAAGTGTTTATCTCTGGGGCAATGCTCATAGTAGATTACGCTCCAAGTCCTGCAGATCTTACAAACACTGGTACATACTACTATCGCCTTGGTGATGGTACGCTGGTAGATGATGGTCTTAACGGGTTCTACTTAGAGTGTGCTAATCTCACGTTACTATATAACAGTAGAGGAAGTACTCATGATATTGTAAGGACATCTAGTAGTGGGTCTCTTGGTGATGACTATACAATCACAGTACAGGCGCTAGGAAACGGTGTTGTACCTACAGAATTAGAGCAGCTAGATGATGTCCACATTCCATCTCCCGCAGATGGTGAAGTACTCACATGGGTAGATGCTAACTCCCGCTGGGAGGCTCAAGCTAACACTGACCATAACACAGCTGGTCCTGGTATTGATATCTCATCAGATAAGATCTCAGTAGATCTAGCAACTAACTCTGGTCTAGAACTATCAGGTTCAGGAGACTCAGCAGAACTTCAAGTTGCCTCTAGTGGTATCACAAATGACCGTTTGGCCAACGATGCCGTAACGTACGGTAAAGTTGATGTATCAGGTAATGCTAATCAAGTCCTTACTGTGAACTCAGCGGGCGATAACTGGGAATGGGCAGATGCGCAATCTACAGTAGAAGATCTAAACGATCTATCAGATGTTACGATTTCATCTGTTGCAAACAACGAGACTCTTATCTACAACGCTTCACAGACTCGATGGGAGAACGGTCCTGTCGCTGCACAAGGTGAAGACTATGTCACGATTAACCACACAAATGGTGACACACAGCCAGTGGCAGCTGGTGAACGTGCTCTAAGTATCGGTCCATTCTCTTCAGCAGCTGGAGAGTCAGCCGTTGCTATTGGCCGAGGCGCTGTAGTACCGTCTGATGCAGATGATGGTATTGCTATTGGGCGAGGTGCCACTGTTGGTGCTGATGATGACGCATCAATTGCGATCGGTCGTGGAGCAACCACAGATGATAAAAACCAAGTGGTCCTCGGGGGTTCTACCTTCAGTGCAGGTGGTATTCAAGAAGTAAAAGTTGGCACGGACTCTAGCAATCCTTACAAGACATGGGCCAACTTAGATAACACATCGTTCCCCACAAAGGAACGCGTTGCTGACTATGTAACCGAAGAGTACATTCAAGATGCAACTTTCACACTGACTTCAGTGACCCAGTTGATCCAAGCAGGTTCTACTCCTTCTGCTACTCAAGCAATCCTTGGCGGAGAAGCAGCAGCAGGTAACTATCACTTGACCTTTGGTGGATCTCCTACAGACATGGAGCACTGGCACTATGTACGTGTGACAGTAAGCGGCAACGACGCCTACTACGCGATCATTGGTAAGTACCTATCAGAGAATGAGATCTACCTCAGTGTAAATCCTGTATCTGGTTCAGATGTCCTTAATAATGTAACTCTACCTCTAACAGTAGAGATTGCTTACACAACAGTGTCATCATTCCACGTATCACAAGGTGAGTTCACCGCGCTATCAGCAGGTCTTGTTCCTCCAACAGGAGCTAACAACGACGATGATGAGCATGTACTCTATGGTGATGGTGTATTCCGCACCGAAGGTATTCAAGTCTTTCGAGCTTCTAACTACATTGATCCTATTGCGTCAGGTCTAAACGGCACCGCAGCAGGTCATGGAGCCTCCGCAACAGCACACAACTCTACAGCCTATGGTGTAGGTGCAGATGCTACTGCGGCTGGTGCCACAGCTATTGGCCTAGGTGCTCAAGCGACTACTGCTAATGAGATGCGCTTAGGCGATCTATCAACTGTAGTTACAGTCGATCCATCTGTTGCAGGCGCTGAGGGTATTCCCAACCAGCTTGTTACAAAGGATTATGTAGACCATCATTCTGCTATTGTTCATACAGTCAATAACACAACTCCTGATGAACTCGCAGCGGAGCACCAAGTCACTAACGACTTCATGCGTTATACTATTAGTAATAGTACTAATAATAATATCATATGTGACTCTCAGTTGAATGATGGTTTCTCAGAGCACTACCCAGTGCCCGTGATGCCAACATTCTTAGACTCTAGTGCTTGGAATGTAGTAACAGTAACACCATTTGTTAATTCAGGATTTGTTGCTCAATTCAACGGGTTACATCAAGCTACTGTAGGTATTGATGCTAGCATTGTGTTCAACGCAGAGTTCTACTTCAACGACCGTGTAGTAGGTAGTACATTCAATGACTACATCGAAGTGTCATTTGAGATGGTTCACTGGACAGATAATCCATCATCTAGTGCAGCTAACTTCGAAGGTGGTACTGTAATCCAGTCTACAGGTAACTCATCACATCTAACAGGTGCAGCAGATACTTCTACAACCTTTGCTCTAACTATGCAGAGCAAGGCAAAGAATACTATTGTGCAACCTGGTGAGTGGGTAGGTCTACGTGCTAAAGTTAGATTAACTGGTAGTACTCATGCTAATGCTAGTAATAATGCTGATCGTTTCCAGATTAGACTTAACAGACTATCTAATGACCTCGTAGCAGACCTCGGTGCTGATCACGTAACACAGTCATACATCTTCCGTGTTAATGGTAGCGATGGTGACATTGATATTATCAATAACTCTGTTGAAGCATTGGCATTGAATGCAAGTGGGATTTCCCGTAGAGCATTCTACTTCTCAACAGCTGCTCAAGATAGCTATCGTGCTTACCTAGATAATAGCATAATCCTAGATGGTTCTATCAACGGTGATAAGTTAGAGTTAAGTAGTGTTGATGAAGATCGTCTTAGCATTCAGAATGCTCCTGTTGTAAATAACGTATTACGCTACACTAATGTAGGTGGTGCAGATCAATGGAACTGGGGTGCTGTAACAAATGGTATGCTAGGTACTGACGCAGTAGGCCATAATAACATCCAAAATAACTCTGTTGGTACTGCTGAACTTCGCACTAATAACGCAAATGCTCATGAAGTATTCCAAATGAACTCTGCCGGTGGTGCTTGGGAACTTGGTCTTATTGACACAGACAATCTTGCTGATGATGCTGTGACAGCTGCTAAGCTCGCTAATACTACCGTAACGGCTGGTTCTTACACAAACACCAATATTACTGTTGATGCTCAAGGTCGTATTACGGCTGCAACAAATGGTTCAAGTGGTGGTAGTAATGTAGATGGTGCCATTGAGTTCACTACTACGGTGGCTGTAGAAGACAATCAACTTGTTATCTACAACTCACAGCTATTCCAAGCGCTACAAGCCTATCCGGCGTGTGCTGCGTGGAGTAGCAGTACTGCTTATACTACAGGTGATCAAGCAGCTCACTCAGGATCTCGTTGGATTGCTCTAGCTAATAACACCAATTCAGCTCCTACAAATAGTAACGCTAACTGGGCTAACATTGACCCAGCAGATGGAACTTATTGGGATGCTTTATCAAGTCATATATCGCATCTAGAGATTAATGGTGATGACGAGGCCGCAGCTCGTGGCGACAACTCAATTGCTATTGGCTCTAACGCAACTACAGCTCCAAGTGGTTCTAATAACAATAATGCTATTGCTATTGGACATGATGCGGCTATAGCTACAGGGTCTGCTTCTGCTATTGCGATAGGTAGATCTGCGGGAGCTGATGGTATTAATGCTTTTGCAATTGGTAACAACAGTGATGCTTTTGGTGATGAAACAATTGCTATTGGTAACGGCGCTCAAGTAGGTATTTCTGCATCACACGCAGATAGATCAGTTGCTTTAGGTTCTGATACAGATGTTACTGGATCTGATGCTATTGCTGTTGGGGCTCATACTCAAGCAACAGGTTCTCGCTCTATTGCTATTGGTGGTGCAAACTCTGACACAAATGCCGCGCAGGCTACATCTTCGAATGCTATTGCAATTGGCTATTCTTCAAGAGCCACGGGTGCTTCATCCGTAGCAATTGGTGGAGAAGATTCGGTTGATCAACAAGCAGCTGTTGCTGCTGCTGCGGACTCTATGGCTATTGGTCCAGCTGCACAAGTATCATCGTCTGCAACGAGATCTACAGCTATCGGACATGACGCATCTGCAACTGTGGCTGACCAAGTCGTAATTGGTAGTTCAGCCCATACAGTAGTTCTCGGTCGAGCGACATCATCATCTGATGGTGTTACTCAAGTAGCTACTAAAGGCTACGTTGACGATGAAGTAGATGATGTCTTACCGGACTTCACATCTGCAGCAGACAACGGCAAAGTCCTAACAGTTGATACATCTGGCAACACGGTTTCATGGGTCACACCCGCGGACAGTGTGGACATCCGTCAGTGGAATACAACTAATCAGTACGAAATCAATGATTTTGTAGTGATAGGTTCTGGTGATAGTAAACACCTATTCCAATCTAACGTAGCTATTCCCACTTGCTTTGCTTACAATGCTAGTACATCCTATGTAGATGGTAGTGTTGTAGCCAATCAGAGTAACAGTTTAGCATACGCAGCTCATAATGACCGTCGTTGGATTGCATTAGAAGCAGGTACAGGTACTGAACTAGGCGCACCTTCATTCACTAACACCTCTTGGGAAGATGTAACTCCGGGAGCTGATGGTGATAATGTAGATCAGTGGGACCGCATTGGTGTCGCTGATGGGGCTAACTTGTCGTTCATCAGTAGTTCGTCTTCTGGTGGCACTGTTGGTATCAACTTCACACAATCAGGCACAGATGTTCAAGCATCTTTCCCAGCAGATGAGATTGATGTGGGAGATCTTGGAGATGTTTCCTCTGAGACACCGAGTGGTGGTGAGGTGCTTACATGGGTAAGTGCAAGTTCTCACTGGGCTCCAGCAACACTCTCTATTGATCCTGATAACTTGGAAGTAGGAGATGATACTCCTTCAGCAAACCAAGTTCTATCTTATGTGGATGATAGCACATTCGCTTGGGTAGATCAGGCAGGTGGTGAAGATTACGTTATTATCAATAATAACTCTGGTGATGGATTACCCACTGCAGCTGGTTTACGTTCTATTGCGATTGGTTCTAGTGCTGATGCTTCTGGTTCCTATGGCGTAGCTATCGGTTCTGGAGCAGGTTCTACTAATACTTCTTATAGTGATTGGATTGCTATTGGGCGTAACGCTGCTCCATCAGGAGATCGCCAGTGTATCATTGGTAGTAACAATTCAGGTGAGAGTATTGTTGATATCCGAGTAGGTAACTCTCTTTACGCACCATCGCATGACACATCTCTGCCAGCCATTAAGCAGTTCAGAGTACAAGATGCTGTTCAAATAGATAGTGACGATGGTTCTGGTACGGGTGTTGCAGAGGTCAATACTGTTGATCGCTCTTACAGACTTCAGATGACAATGACTCCTTCTGCTTCTGGTAACTGGCTAGTATCAGGCAATGATTCATATTTGTTCCTTGGGCTAAGTAATAATGTGGACTCTGATTATCATCCAGGAAACCAATCTCCAATAGGAACTTGGTATGCACAGAATGGTAGTTTTAGTTCAGGCAACAGAGCCTTTGGACATGTTATTTGGTTTGGAGGAAATACTCCAATATTCTTGCAATGTCTGAACCTACAAGGGACTGTGGCACGTAACGAAGATATCCATATGAACCTATCATGGTCATGGGCATAATGCTAAAGAGGACATAGTATGACAAACAACTTTGGGGGACCTCGTGTCCCCCTCTCACAAGAAATAGATGGAATGAAGTACCGTCAGGTCGATGAAACATTCCACGACAAGATACTAAGACTAGCGGAGAGTATGAGTGATGATAAAGTGCATGAGCACCATCTTCAAGACATTCTTGGTAATATGCGTTTCTTACCTGCTGGTCGTGTCCAAGCGGCTATGGGCTCGCGGAGAATCACAACAGCATTTAACTGCTTTGTCAGCGAAACGATTAACGATAGCATGGGAAGCATTATGTCTGTCGCCGCTCAAGCAGCTGAGACTATGCGCAGAGGTGGTGGCATTGGCTACGACTTCTCAAAGATCCGTCCAAGAGGAGATCGAATTAAATCGCTTGACAGCGAAGCCAGTGGGCCAGTTAGCTTTATGGGCATCTTCGACGCTATTTGTCAAACGATCAGCTCGAGTGGACACCGCCGGGGTGCACAGATGGGTGTGCTCAGAGTGGACCACCCAGATATTAAGGACTTCCTTAAGGCTAAACGCAATAGTGATCGCCTTACTGGTTTTAACATTAGTGTTGCTGTAACAGATAAATTCATGGAAGCAGTGTTAGCAGGAGACGTCTATGAGCTAACATTCGAAGGTCATATCTATGGCTACATGGATGCTAATGAGATCTGGGACATGATCATGGAGAGCACATGGGACTGGGCAGAGCCTGGTATTCTCTTCATAGACCGCATCAACTACATGAACAATTTAAACTACTGTGAAGAGATAGCTGCTACCAACCCTTGTGGTGAGCAACCCCTACCTCCTCATGGTGCCTGCCTTTTAGGCTCATTTAATCTCACCAAGTACCTGACACAACAAATCTACTCTGGTGAGAAACGTTATTTCAACTGGACTATGTTTGCGGGTGATATTGCCCATGTAGTTCGTGCAATGGATAACGTAATTGACAGAACTATCTACCCACTTAAGGAACAATCAGATGAAGCAAAGAATAAGCGGCGAATGGGCCTCGGCATTACTGGTCTCGCAAATACTGGAGAAATGCTTGGACTTCCGTATGGATCTCCACAGTTCTTAGAATGGACCGAGAAGGTACTAAAGACCCTACGTGATTACGCTTACCTAGCTTCAATTGATTTGGCCCAAGAGAAGGGACCTTTCACAATGTTTAGAGAGGAGTGGTTAAATAGTGGATTCGCTAAAACCCTACCAACACACATCAGAACGCGGATACGGAAGCATGGGCTACGAAACAGCCACTTACTTTCTATCGCTCCTACTGGCACAATCTCTCTCGTCGCAGACAATGTCAGTTCGGGAATCGAGCCAGTCTTTTCACATTACTATGACCGTACCATCAACACTCCTGACGGAGTTAGAACGGAACGAGTTGAGGACTTTGCTTACAGAGAAGGAGTTAAAGGACGAACGGCAAATAGCATTTCAGTTCTAGAACATCTTTCAGTATTAGCTTTAGCCCAGCAATATGTGGACAGTGCTGTATCGAAAACCTGCAACGTAGGAGATGATGTAACCTATGATGAGTTCAAACACGTTTACTTGGAAGCATGGAAGAAGGGCTGCAAAGGCGTCACGACGTTCAGAGCAGCCGGAAAGAGATACGGAATCTTGCAAGCCGTGGAAGAGGAAACGACGAGTGAGGGCTCGACTGAAAGCACTACAGAAGCGGGTGAGACGCAAGCAACGGCGTGCTTCTTTGATCCAGTTACTGGGCAACGTGAATGTAGTTAATGAGATACTAATGGAGGAAGGCCTTGAGCAATAGTGAAGAAACATTGAGGCTAGCACTGCAAGCCAGCGGAGATCCTTGGGTGGAAGTCCATCCCTATGGAGAGTTCCATGGTCTCATGGTACAGAAGGTAAATAACAACACCATCCGGTTCTATGAGCTGGATGGGGTTGAGCAAGGATACATACTACACTCTAATAGAGAGCGTGAGGATGTTGGTCTGCTCTACTTAAAGAATCATCATGCTCGCTATACTAATACAGATTTTCCGTATGGAGACACTGTGTTATTTAGGAGTAATGATGTTGATAGGAAATACACACTGTGTACTGAAAGAGGTTACTGTAAGGTAGAGTCAATCCATCACGGAGACACTGTACAGTTCTTCCAGTTTGCTACCCGTATGGATGTACACGGAGATTGGTAACGAGGACTGACTAAGGAGATAGCTATGAGTCTAACAATAGCATTAGAAGTCTTCGGAGCAGTTATGACAGCAGTCGTAGCGGTACTGGTTTTGAAGACTAAGCGCGACCATGAGATGAGTGATCAGATCAAGAAGCTGTGGGAAGAGAATAGATTGCTCCGTGAGGAAGTAGCACAGCTACGCGCAGAGCTACAGAAATACTGGGAGAAGGAGCATGAGTAATGAAGAAGATAATTGCTGCGGTGGCGATCGCTGCGAGTTTGAGCGGGTGTCAGTTGAGCCTCGACGGACTTGCGAGCACTGCGACAGCGACGGGAGGTGCACTGCTGGGGAGTGCGATCGGTGGCCCACTTGCGGGTGCTGCTGTAGGGATCGGTGCGGGCGTTGTCACGGACGCGATAACCCCTCCAGCTTCAAACTCCCTGAGTAGTATTCCTAAGGAGCAGCGGGCAGATGTTGCTAAATACAACTCTATGTGGAAAGCAATAGAGAACTTAGGACTGTGGGCCATACTTGCAGTATTGGGCTTCTTCTTAGTCCCTCTGCTCATCGGATACTTCTTACCTAATGGTAAGCAGCGGAAGATGGAAAAGGAAATGTTTAACCATCCAGATTTTAAGAGGTAATTATGCCATATCAAGAGCTACCAGGATTGGGTATGCGAGGCCTGAATACGGATACTCCTCCGCAGGCTCTTGATCATACCCACTTCTCAGCAGGACTTAATATGAGACCCTTTGATGGATCTCTTCAGCAGGTCTACTACTTTGCAAATGAGCTGAATGATAACCTAGCAGGATCAACTATCCGAGATGTTCATGCATTTGCACAGTGGACCTCTTCAGGTGAGCAGACACTTAATGTTGCTTACTTCTATGATCACCATGATGAGAGAGACCATTTCCGTCTACAAATTGTAGAAGATATAACGAACAGTAGTAATTCTATGGTGACAGGTGCGGTGGCTTCTACATCTTTCCAACCATCACCTCGTTTTAATATTGATCTCATTGCCTTCAACGATATTCTAGTAACCAATGATGGTACTAACCATCCAGTATGGTTGTACAAAGATGGTGATGAATATACAGCTAGCCTTCTACCAGGATGGCCTTCTGGCTCTGTTACATCAGCATCAGATAATGACGAGGTCATAGTACTTAAACTTGGTACTACGTCAGGATCTTATGATACTGCTAATGGAGAACCAAACTGGCTTACTCAAACAGACATCAACACGTGGCCTAACTTCCAAGGTACATGGGATGCCTCGACAAGATACTATTATGGAGACATTGTTGTAGATGCTAATATCTATTATCGATTGGATTCGTCTTCGCTAAGCGGAATGGTTTCTAATACAGCCCCGGCTGAGGATTCTGCCTGGGTAAGCTTCATGTCGTTTCCAAGACCTACTATCGGTGCTCGTATAGAGGTGACTGGTACTCAAACTTTTACTTCTGGTTGGGTAGGAACTCCAGTCTCAGTAGAGAGATTTGTACCTTTCAATAACCGACTAGTGGCATTGAACATCAGTGAAGAATACCTAGCAAGTGAAAGCTATGGTAATACTACACTACTTTGGTCTACACCCATCACCGCACTAGGTGATCTAGCAGGTATGGAGTGGGCAGCTTCTAGTACCAACTCTGCAGGTGATGACATTCTCACAGAGACTACTGGTGAGATCTTAGACGCAGGTGTTCTTGGACAGTACCTTATGGTCTACAAGTCTGATAGCGTCTACAGATATACAGATGTAGGTGAACCTCTCTATCTAGTTGGAGAACCTCTCTTTACAGATGATGGTCTCTATAGTCCCGAGTGCTTTGCAGATCTAGGAGGAGGCAGACACTTTGTATTAGGCAACTATGGTATGTATATACATGATGGTGGTCCTAATAAGCAGAATGTTTCCCGTGGTAGAGTACAGGATTACTTCTACTCACGGATCGTGCCGGACCGTAGAGATGATGTCTTTATGTTCCACCATAAGAACGACAAAGAAGTGTGGCTATGCTATCCCTTCATAGAGCAGTATAGTGATTCTGTTCCATACATATCAGGTCAATCAGTAGTGGCTAGGACTAATGCTAACACAGGTGAAACTAAGTACTATATGGCTTGGAAGTCTTCTACAGAACCTAGTATCTATAATGACCCAACCGTTTCAGGTCAGAGTGTTCTGCCTTCATCAGATGACTTTAGCTATGCCAACACAGGTAACACATTCCAGTGGGTAGAGATACAAACATCAGGATGTAACTTCGCTCTAGTATATAACTATGAGCTAGATACGTGGTATGAAAGAACACTACCTATTTCTATCTCTAGCCCTCAATCAAACCAGTCAGAGTTCGTAGATAGAGACTTCTCTGGATTTGGATTGCGTGGAATAGGTGCGACAGAGCTGAATGGATCTTTGGTTATAGTAGGATGGGGTGATCAGGGCTTTTGGAACCTACGTAGTGAACGTGCTAACGTAGCTATAGAGAACCACTTACTTACAGACTATGGCAGTACAAACACATCTGGCGCAGGTGCCGCCACTCCAGGATATATAGAGCTACACTATCTAACCTTCGGAGATGCTTCAAAGGTAAAGCACTTACACACTATATATCCCCATACAACTAGCTCTGTAAAGGTAGATGTAGATACTACAAACAACCTCGGAATATCAGGACAGCCAGACTTCCTCACAGATGATAGGATATTTGATGCTGCATCTGATGACTACAAGTTAGACTACAGGACTCATGGTAGATACTATCATATAAGACTTGAAAGTAATACAGATGGTGGAGTGATCATTAATCCTGAAGTTACTGGTATGGGTATGATGATGAAGATCGGAGGACAACGATGACGATACCTGTATTTGGCTTACAGGCCATTAAAGATAAAGCTACCCGTGATGCTATCTACCAGCTTGCCCAAAGGGCAGGCACTGGGGATAGCACAGGCGGTGTGGCGGTAGAGGTTCAAGCAGATGATCCTGTATCAGAACCAGGAACAGAAGGTGATATCATCTACGCTACTGGTAGCGAGAGTATCTGGGTATTTGTAGGTACAAGTTGGGAGCGAGCTACTTCAGGTACGTTTGGTACAGTTGTATCAGTCCGAGTAGCTATGGATCCAGGCAGTGGCACAGCTTACTCTACATGGAATGCTCGGCCCAACTCATTCCGTAATAATATGGGTACATCACGAGCCTTAGTAGTTGATATCACAGAAGGTAATACGCAACTCACAGATGCACAGATGATGCTTACAAGTGCTGGAGGTCGTGTCAACTCGTTTACATGGTACAGGAATGGTTCTGCATTCACCGCAGATACTTCTATCCAGCGGTCAGGAGTTACTGGTGACGGTCACAGAGCTATCATCATAGACGCTACGGACGTCACAGACAATCAAGAAGATGCATTCACGTGCACAGTCAACTTTGACTAGGAGAATAACATGGCAGTATTATCAGGTTCAGTAACCATATCTGACCTACAAGATGGTGTAGCCGGCGCCTCAGTAGTCTTTACAAATGAGACCCATACATTCATCTCTTCTCCGGAAGGTATGATTGATGAAGCAGAGCTGCAAGGCTTTGGCACGTTCATTGCGGTTTACGCAGGTGCTCAACAGTATTCCTATATTGCAGGGAATACCCCATCAGGAACAAACTTTACAGTAGGTACTATCTCAGTAGTTCCTACAGGAAATGACTTAACAGTTAATTCGACTGCAGCTGCCTCTGGTGCTACAGTTAACCACCCAAACAACAGTGGTATTAGCTTTACAAACCCAACAGGTGCTGCATCTATCCTCATCACATTAGATGATGCGGGTAATACTAGCACAGGTTTTGTAGATGCGGATACTTCCATTGACAGCGTAACACTTAGCATACCTATTTCTTTAGTTATTAGTGGTAGTACGTTAACGTATAACCGTGTGGTAACTTTAACAAAGGCTAAAGGTGGTAACGCACGGGTCGTACGCTTGGCAGTAAACCAGCAGGCTATAGAGTACCCACGAGATCTTAACGCAGTTCCAAAGAATGCATCAGACTTCTCGGCCGGTGGTGAGGTCAACATCGACTTCACAGCTACGTCCTATAACTTCTCAGCTGGTGATGCGGCGGGTGTATGGGCATATCAGATTAATGGTATAGGTGCATTTACAAACCTAGCCTCATCTGGAGGTACTATCAATGCCGTGACTAATACTACGGCTCCTATCTGGAGCAGCACTACGACTTACTCAGATGGTGATCTAGTACAGTACGAGCTTAACGATAAGGTAGCAGTCTTTGAGTCGCTGACTAACAGCAATACCAACAATCCACCTATCTCTAGTGGCAGTCTAGATGCTACAAACTGGGTGCGACGTACAAATATCTACGGTATTATTACAGGTACAAATAATAACACGTTAACCATCGGTCCATTGATGTTCAACGATCTACTAGGATCTAATCAACGGATTGTGTATCGCCACCGTCGTACCGTAGGCACATCCACCTTTGATGATCAGATTACTATTATCAAGATCCAAGATGCTCTCGGTGCATACTCTGTACGTATTGAGTCTAGTGCGGCAACAGTATTTAAGAATAACTCTGGTACTACTACGCTTACAGCTCGTTTATACTTAAGTGAACTCGTCATTGGTGCTTCAGAGATTAACTCTTATGAATGGAGTAAGGATGGAGTAGTCCTAACTACTACTGCTGAGACAGCTTACAGCAATACTACTACCTACAATGCAGGCGATAGTGTATCGCTAGTATCGGGTACAGGTAATGATGCGTTTACATATAACTTCGAATCGGTATCAGGGTCTACGGGACAGTCCCCACCCACCAGTTCTGATGGTTCCTCACCAGGCAGCAACAGCCAGTGGACACTAGTCAGTGTGGTGTTGAAGACTTCACAGTCTTCCGGTAATGGACCAACTAATGCGAGTATCGATGTAGATGCTACAGATATTGTAGCGAATAACTCTGACTTATTTGCTTGTGAGATAGATTACGACGAACGATAGGAGGTTTAGATGGCAGTCCAATCAGGTTCTATAACCATAGCCGATCTTCATGACGGCCAGGACGGCGACCCAGGAGCACAGGGGGACGCCGGTATTCGGTACGCTTCTGGTACCATCTACTCTAACACAACTGGTGCTAATGCTCCCAGTGTTCCTAATGGAGCTAACTGGAACTTCACAAACCAATCGTTTGCTACAGGCAATAGTGCTAATCTATCTTCGTGGACACTAGATCCTCCCACTCAGTCAGCTAATCAGAACAACCCTTATTATCAGGCTACTTACCAAGCTACAGAGAATGCTAGTGGTTCTAATAATGGTACAGTTAACTTTGGTAATGCTAGATCTCTAACAGTATTCACAGGGGTAGTAACCTTCACGAATGCTAATGAGATCTCTGATGGTACCGATAACCAAGCCTTTGGTAATCTTGCAGACCACAATAATATTGATGGTGCTAATGAGATCAATGCTGGTTCTATTAATGCTGACAGGGTATCTAACAATGCGGTCTTTACAAACCAAGCATTGTCTATTGGAGTGGGAGATCCACAGAACTTTCTAAATACATCAGCTGCAAATCCTACACTACCCTCTAATGGGGTAGCTGGTGGTTTTATTGCTACTGTAAATACTAACAACAATGATGTCCCTACATTCTTCATTGGGGATGTCAACAGTGAATACATGTACTTCGATGGGACTAACCTGTCCCTATCAGGAGTACAGATTGAAGCTAACAACCTCACAGTGAACTCCCAGATTACTGGTAACATCTCTGGTAACTCTGGAGGTGGTGGAGCTACAGTCACCACATCTGATAATGCTCCTGCTAGTCCCGCTGATGGAGATCTATGGTACTACACAGGTTCATCTAACGATGATCCAAGACTGTATGTCTACTATGATGATGGTACTAACTCCCAGTGGGTAGACTCTAGTCCAGCCCACGCATTGCAACTCAATGTGAATGGTGGAGACGGTATTAACGTTGTCAATAACGTCATTGCTGTTGATAATAACGTTGCCCGTAATACTAACCTAGGTAACTTCGCAAATGTGAATGCTCTGGCGGAATCAGATCTGCCTAGTGCAGCGGTTACAACGAACAATACTACCTTCAATACTATCAACACACGAGCACTACAAGCAGACATCAACGCTGGTGCTCTCAATGCAGCCAATAATAGTAACACAACTATCGATGGTGGTAGTATTACTACAGGTAGTTTGGCAGCAGCCTTCATTGATACTACAAACCTAACAGCAGATCAAATCGCAGCTATCAATGCTAACTTTGAGAATATGTCTGCACAGTTTGCTGATATCGATACGATCAGAGCTAACTTACTAGATGCTGATACAGTCATCGCTGACTTCATCCAAGCAGGAGAGATCACAGCAGGTAAGATTGATGTTGATAGTAATATCACTCTAGCAGGAGCCAACTCTGGTTTCATTGCTGGTCGTAACTCAGCCTCTGACTTTGGTACTGATGGGTTCTTTATTGGTCGTACAACTACTGGTGGCAATGTAGCAGATGGTTATCAGCTATCTCATACATCCGTCACAGGATCAGATAGTATTGGTGATGCTTCTAACTTACTAAACACAGGTACAGTCCAAGCAGTCATCCACGATGACAAAGCAGGTCTACGTATCTATGAACCTCTCTTCTATCAACGAGGTAATGTAGCGGCTGGCAACGTCACACTTGACGCAGCTGGTGAGACAACGACCTTATCAGCAGGCGACATTCACTACGTCACACTAATCGGTGGCGGCGGTGGTGGCGGTGGCGGTAAGTCAGGTGACACTAACAACTCAGGTAACGCAGCTAACGCTGGTGGTGCTGGTGGTACATCCACAGTAGTCCTAACAGGTGCTACTGGCTTCAATGGTACTCGTACCTTCAACGCGGCCGGTGGAGCTGGTGGTGCGGCTGGTGTCTTTGATGCCAACCTAGGTAATGAGAATAACGTAAATACCCTGCCAGGTAACATCGGTGAATCTTCTGTGTATGGCTCAGGTGGTGCTGGATCTAATCTATCTACATACCAAGCATCCAACCCAGGCTCATCTCCCGCAGCGACCTCTTATGGTGCTGGTGGCGGTGGTGGTGCCGGTTGGGCAGAGAATACTGGTGGTAACGGTGGTGATGGTGGCTTCGCAGCCCAACCCGTTGAGATCGTATTCGACCTAACAAATGCCAATACAGATGGGACACTAACACTGAATGCCCGTGGGGCTGGTGGTGCGGCTGGTACAGCTAACAACTCTAACTCAACAGCATCTGCTAACGACGGTGGTGCTGGGCGGGCAGGTGTTGCTACCCTATCAGGTGTTCTTGATGGATATAATACCTTAACGCTTTCAGACCTCACAGATGGTGGACCTCCGTGGCTATCTCCTAACAATGCTGGTAGTGGTACTGCTTTGAGTAACTCATCCGCTAATAATAATAACTATGCTACGGTACTATCTGGCTCATCTAATGGAGGCCGTTGGTTCCTTGGTTCTTTCCGGAGACAAACGACTTCTCTATCCACAGCTGCTTCTATTGGCATCTTAGGTAATGGAACTAACTCGTTCTTGGTAGGCACAGGTGCAGGTCCAAACTCAAACATTACACGTGGGCCTGCGACTAACAAGTCAAGCGCAGCACTTACGTGTTCGCACAATGTAAATGGTACGTTTAACGAAGGTTACTTCTATGGGTATATAGACCAAGGAGATAACATATCAGCAAGACGTACTATCGTTAACACTCGATATTGGAATGCGTAATGAACTATATAGCAGTAAGATCAGATGGAGAAATCCTAGCAAGCAGTGATAGCGCTGATGCTATTGATGAACTCATCGCAGCAGTAGATCCTACAGCGACACGTGTTGCAGTAGAGGAACGCTTCGAAGGTCAAGGTAATTATAGAGATGGTGTCATCACTAGAACCCCAGAACCTGAAGAAGTTACAATAGAAGACAGATTAACAGCCATAGAGAATAGATTAACTGCATTGGAGGGATAAATGGCAATCAACTTTCCAGCGAATCCCTCCAGTGGGGATACTCATACTCAGGGCAATACCACCTTCACCTATGATGGTGTTAAGTGGGAGGCCTCTGGTACATCAGCAGTCGCCGGTGGTACTGGTATTGACGTTGCAGATGGTGGTGTTATCAGTATCGATAGTAATGTCACACAGAACTCTGACCTTGGTAATCTAGCTACAGCTAATGCTGTAAACTATACTAATCAAGTCAATAGCACCCCTACACTGGGTAATCTAGCAAGCTCTAACGCTACGCTTGGTAATCTAGCTGTGGCTAATGCTGTGGCTGCTTCTAGTGTCAATGGTTTAGGTAATCTGGCTACTGACAATACGTCGCTTGGTAACTTCGCAGGGCAGAATGCTCTGTCTAATAATCAACTACCCAATGATGCTATCACTAATAACAATAGTACCTACAACGGCCTTGCTAATCTAAACACAAACAAGGCAGATCTATCAGCACTCAACGCAGCAGCATTTAACAATGCTAATGTTAATGCTACGACTATCGATGGGTCTGTCATTACAACAGGGACTATCGGTGCGCAGCAGATTGTGACTAATACCCTAACAGCGGCTCAGGCGCAGGTTGGTACAGCGGTCATAGACACTCTGCTAACCCAGTCTATTAACACGACTAACCTCAATGCTGCTAACATTACAGCAAATAATATTGATGCTAACACTATCTTAGCTGATGAGCTCATCACTGGCCGTTCTCTACAGGTTGGTGACATTGCTATCACTGCAGACGCTAGACCCTCCTCAGGAGAAGGTCTCTTTGTTGTAGGTGAAGCAGATGCTGGTGCTACTGGTACTACCGCAGGTGACTTTGCTCTTGGCGACTCACAGAAGTTTGTCTCGTGGGATGCGAGTGAAGCAGATCTAACTATCCAAGGCCGTATCACTAACGTGACTGATGCTCTCCTACGGGGATCATCACTTCCTTCTGATACACAAGAGTATAGTTCAACACAGACCATCACTGATCTATTCGGTGAAGGTATCTACGTTGCTATCCTATGGGGTGGCGGCGGAGGTGGTAGCGGTATTACTAACAACGCAGAGAATAACAACGCCAATATCTATGGTGGTGGTGCTGGTGGTATGGCTATCTGTGCCTTCAACTATGATGGCAC
Source organism: Chalinula nematifera (assembly GCA_036873525.1). Classification (NCBI taxonomy): domain Eukaryota; kingdom Metazoa; phylum Porifera; class Demospongiae; order Haplosclerida; family Chalinidae; genus Chalinula; species Chalinula nematifera. The sequence continues at coordinate 42,074 of JAYJLX010038725.1, forward strand.
TTCTACTCTACAGTTCAATGCAGGATCTGGTGGCGGCGGTGGTGCTTCTAATAGAGATGGTACGCCAGGGAATAGTGGGAACGCTAGTCAGTTAGTACTAGGTGGCACTGTAATAATGCAAGCTAACGGCGGAGGTGGAGGCACCTCTGGGACAGGTGGCACTGGTGTAGTTAATATCGCTAATAATAATGCTCTCTTCGCAGCTGCCAACACTAATACCACAAAGGGTTCAGCCCACTCAGGAGGATCTCTCCGATCTGGTGGAGCTGGTGTAGTTATTCCTACAATTGAATCTGAAGATGCTAACCTCAACGCTCGCCCTGGTTCTAATGGACAGGCATCTTGCGGTGGTGGTATGTTAGGTAATGCTAACGGTGTTAACTTCTCTAACAATACACAAACCGCAACATCTAACTACGTCTCAGGATTTGCGAGTTTCCCGCTGGTCGGTGGACAGACTGCTGGTCTTGGTGGTGATGGTCAAGCAGGTGGTAATAATCCACAAGGTGGAGTTGGAGGTCGCTTTGCTGGTGGTGGAGCCACACAGAACTCTTTTGGTGACCGTAACAATGCTTCACTCGGAGGCGCTGGTAATCGCGGAGGCGGTGGAGGAGGATCTCAATCAGGCCGAGGCGGTGATAACTTCAACGGTGCTACCGCTGTAGGTGGAGCCGGTGGCTCTGGTGGTCTAATCATATCGAGGTTGTAATGATAGTAGATTTTAAAGATGCTGATGGTAATGTCATTGGGACTTTCAATGTAGGAGATAATCCCCTTGAGAGCTACATAGGTACACGTCAGAATGGTACTGTTGTAGCTTCCTATGAGATACCTACTCTCTACGAAGATAACCTCTCCGACAGAGAACTGACAGAAAAGAAGGATGGTGAGCTACGAAAGCTCATCGCAGATTTAACAGCACGTGTAAGTGCATTGGAGAATCCATAATGTTTTGGAAGAAAGAGGACAAGCCGTACATTAAGTTTCACACAGATGAGGGATTACTAGATCTTATCCCTCACCCTGTGCCGGCTAAAAGAGCTATGCCTAAATGGTTCAAGAAACTTAAACCAACTATTGAAGGACAGGACGTAGCCGCAGCAGGTACTGTTAAGCGGTGTATCCCTGTTCTTGATGCAGTCTCACAAGGCTTTATCATTCCCCTGTGGGCAGACCTACACGTCACTGTGAAGAAGGCTTATGTCTTCTACGATGCTGATGGTAAGGAGATCCACACAGAAGCTACTGATGATCCTGAATCGCTAGTAGGAACAAAGACTAACGTCACCAAAGAAGATATTGCTTCTTGGAAGGACAACGATGAGTATGGTGTCTACATGAGATTTCCAGATTTTGAGATGGGTAAGGGAAATCTGATAGGCAATCATGGATGGCAGCAAGTAGGCAATGCCTGCGACCTAAAGAGGTTCAAGATGGGTAAGGTACTGTTGAAGTTTACCAACCCGTGGACTATTGAGACCCCTCCCGGCTGGTCAGTAGCATTCAAGAACCCTGCTAATAACTGGGAGAATGATATTCAGCTGGTAGAAGGTGTAGTAGATACCGATACATACTATAATGAAGTCAACTTCCCATACGTCTGGACAGGATCAGAAGAAGGAGAGTGGATTATTCCACGTGGTACACCACTAGTTCATGTAGTACCCTTCAAGCGTACAGATGTAGAACTAGAAGTAGGCGTCAATGATCCTGAGAAGAAGCACAAGGTAGAGAAGCGTATGCTTACTAAGCACTTCGATAAATACAAGACACTCTACTGGCATCGGCGGAAGTGATGGATTGGGAAGAACATAGAGGACTACAGACGAGAGGCTACAAGGCACAAGTTGCCTCTCAAGATCCCAATAACAAACGCCTAACACTAAAGAAGAGATGTGCCTCCTGTAATGGGAGGCTGATAAAGCAGAGTTATCTACTCACACAAGAACAGTATGATAGCCTACAACCTCTGGTAGAAGAGTTCTATCGGACAGAACAATATTGTGAGGACTGTGATGGACAATCTATTCCAGAAAAAGCACATAGACAAATGGAAGATCTATTTCAAGGACGATCCTTTACTAGCTACGATGGCTCTCCACGTCTGTGAGACAGGGATAGTTAAGATCAACCACAATGACGTACAAAAAGATTGCACAAGTGAGGACTTATGGCAGAAATTAGCACGCAGAGACTGCACCCCGAAGCAGTCCTAGAATACTGGCCCTACATCAAACCAGCTCTAGACAAGGGACTAGAACATGGAGCACAAGAGACTACTACTTATCAGTGGTTTCAATACCTAACCAACAACCCTGATGACCATCATCTATGGGTTGTCTTCATGGATGGTGCTCCTGTGAATATCACAATGACAAAGTTCAACTACTATGAGACACACCTAGCATTGCATGTGGTATTAACCGCAGCAGTAGGAGATGCCAAGTGGAAGGACTATGTTCAAGAAGCTTATGGTCCCATTGAGGACTTCGCACGCTACCACAACTGCCGTCGCTTAGAGCAATGGGGTCGTGATGGATGGTTGCGAGTGCTACCAAAATTAAAAGGACAGAACGGTGAGGTCTACAAGAAGACCTACACAGTGATGTCAATGGAGTTAGATTACTCATGAAAGTTTTTATTTCAATGCTGATACTCATCAACGGTGTGTGGACATACGCACCAGAGTATGACTATCAAGTTAAAGATATTGAAGCCTGCGAGAAGGGCGTAGAGGCTGGTAATGCCTACCTACACGACACAGATCTCGCGGACAAGTACGTATTCTACTGCACAATTAAATGAAGTGGATATTAGTAGGCTGGCTATTAGTCGGCAACACATGGACAGAATTACCCTACACAGAAGAGTTTAACTCGTGGGGAGAATGTAAGCAGAGAGCTGACTATTGGTACTATCTACTAAGTGAGTATCCATATAAGTTTGACTGCGAGAATAGATAAGGAGGTTCGCTATGGGCGGAGGCGGAGGAGGTACGGTTGAGAGTATACCTGATTGGTATCGTCCGTACATCGAGAAAGCAGCGGGGACAGGTGTTACAGCCTACGACCAAGGCCAGCTAGGTCAGGTAGCAGGATGGAACCCACTACAACAACAAACAGCACAAGCACAGGTACTTGCGGCTAATCAGGCAGCGAGCAACTACCAAGGCGCAGCAGGAGCAGCTAACACAATTGGGCAAATCGCGCAGACCGGATATAACCCCAACATCACCACACCTGGATCGTATACCCAAGGCATTAAAGACTCGGCAATTAGTCAAGCACAGAAAGCGTGGGCGCCGACCGGTGCCTCACTCGCCAGCAAGGGTCAGATTGGTGGCGCCCGTGCGGCGCTCCTCCAGAACGAACGGGATGCGTCGTTAGCAGGACAACTGGCACAGATCGACTATGATGATGTAGTACGTCGTCAGCAGGCATCTGCTCAGGCGGCTCAGCAGTCTATCCAGAATGCCGGTGCTCTTAACCAGCTATCACAGGCTCCTATCCAGGGACTACAAGCGGCTGGACAAGCAATCAATCAACAGCAACAAGCACAACTTGACGCACCCTACACAGGGCTCGCTCAGCTTGGCTCTCTATTATCTGGCGCTCCTGTTCCTCAACAGAGCCAGAAGGCAGGTAAATAATGGGTGGCGGAGGCGGAAGACGCCCCGCAGCGGTACGTCCTACGGTTAATACTAGCAATGTTCAACACTTGAACACTGGTGCTAACCATTTAGGAGGTACAGCAGGCGGGAAAGGAGGATTGGCGCATGTGCCCCAACCTCAAGCACAACCTTATGGTATCGGCTTTCAAGGTTATGGAGCAAGAGGTCCTTATGGCTTCGGTATGCTACCACCTCAGCAAGCAGGTTTCTGGGGTCAGCAGCTAGGTGGGTCTACGCAGGCTCAGCGTGGCGGTCAGGCTCTAACTCAGAACCAGTTTGGTCAAGAGGCAGCAGCTCAGAACCAAGAACGGGAGAGCCGTAATCGTGCTCACGAACTAGCTATGGCTGGTAGAGATCCACGAGCAGAAGGTTCAGCTCTCGGTCAGAAAGAGCAGGCAGCTTATGCAGATACCGTTGGGCAGGCAGCAGGAGTAGAGGGGTATGACCCAACTACTGATGTCTTGGGTCCTGAGAAGGGCAACTTCTCTATGGGTACTGAGGCAGGACAGGCACAATCAGCTATCTACAATAACCAGTTAGCAGATACTAAGGCATCAGGTGGAGCACAAGCAGGTGGCTTCAAGTCCCGTATCACTGGTAAAGGTGATGATTGGGGTAGTTCTCTATCTACTGGTCGTCAGTCTAACGTAGGTCTACAAGACCGTGGCATTGCTCTCGGTGAGAAGATTGGTAATAACGTTCCTGGTCTGATCGGTAAGGGTGTAGGTATGGCCACTGATGCAGTAGCATCGCGTGTCGCACCTAAGAGCCAGTATCAGAAGGATGATCGGACTGCTCAAGAGGTATCAATCGATCGCCACACCAAGCGCTATGCTGATAGTGGTAAGAAGTTTGATATGAATGACCCATCTACTTGGATCAAGAAGGAAGACAAAGTCAACCTCAAGAACAAGGATGCGTCTCACAAGAAGACCGGTAAGTCTGGTGGTAGTAAGAAAGCAGCAGCTAAGCCAAAACCAGCACCTAAGAAGTCATCATCCTCCGGTGGAGGAGGTGGTAGCTCATCATCAGGCGGAAGCAAGAAGGGAGGTAAGTAAATGATGGATGATCCAATGAACCCTTATGGGTCGAAGATTCACCAGCCACAACAACCAAATTACGTACAGCCCGGAATGGCTCAAGGTGGAGGAGGCGGTGGTCCTCTCCAGCAGATGGCAATGATGGGTATGAAGTCAGCCCTTTCAGGCTCACCCCTAGCTCCTATGGCAGGAGTTCTTGGTGGTCTCTTCAACGAAGGTGGTAAAGTACCTTGGTGGAAGGCAGCAGCTCGTAAGGTATGGGGTAGTAAGACCGGTAAGAAGGGATCTATCGCAGATCAGATTAACTGGGGCGGTAAGAACGAAGGTGGTATGATCCACCACTACAACATGGGCGGACCACTAGCAGCTCATCCTAATCCCTATGGCTACAACGAAGGCGGTGGTGTAGGAGAGACACCTATTAAGAAGGTAATGGATGAGCAGAAGCTAGAGCAACAGGCTATGGCATTTGACCTAGAGCAGAAGCGCAAGCAAGAAACACATGAACAAGCTATGCGCATCAAAGAACAACAAGCTAAGCAGGCGGCAGCAATGAAGAAGGCGTCTGCAACAACTAACAAACAACCAACAAAACCAAAAGGACCTTTGTCAAAATGAAAAAGTTATTAGCAGCAGGGCTGATTGCCCTAACAGCAGTCTCCGCAGCAGCTCCAGCAATGGCCCGTACAGGATGGACACGTGGACGTTGCACAATGGGTGCAGGGTTTATGTCTACCCACCAGTTCTTCAAGCACTGTAAGGGTTGGGCGTCAGGTACTATGATGATCCCACGTGGACACAAGCACGGTGGTAAGATGCTTGGTGATGTCTACGGTTGGCATCATGACTGGGGTAGCAACGTAGGCTTTGGTAGCCATTACGTGTGGATCCCAGGAGCAGAGGTAGAGGCCAGCAACCAAGGCCATGACCATTGCTACAAGAAGAGCAAAAACAAACATCCTCATCCACGGCGTTCAAGCCTAACTTGCGCGAAATAATAACATGACAGAAGCAGAGAAGTGGGCAGCATATTCCAAACGGATAGCTGACCAGAACAAAGACGTCGTCCAATCAAGTGAACAGCTTGCCGACTTCTTGCCAGTTGTAGGCGATGCCCGTTCAATAGGGCGGGCTCGCGATGCCTACAGAGCAGGAGACTATGGCACTGCTGCTACTGAGATAGGCACTACAGCGTTGGGTTATACCCCGCTGGGACCTCTAGCTAAGGCTGCTGGTCGTACTAGACTAGGAGCTGATGCTATTGGTGCAGCGCGTGCCATTGGAGCGGGCGACATAGACTTCCTCAAAGGCTGGGGAGGTGCTGAGAGAACCAAGGGTGTAGGTGCAGACGTAGTCAGAGGTGGTACTAAGACCGCTGGTGACGAGCGTGCTGCCTACATGCAGAAGGTTAGACAACAACTAAAAGAGGAGAGTGGTCCTGAGTATGACGTTATGTTTCACTCAAGCCCACAGCAGAGACTAGATGCTGACAATTTTAGGTATCGTCCTGTCAATATACCTACTAAAGGTAGTCATGGTAAAGGACCAGGGATCTTCACCCATGGATATGATCAAGATTATGATAACGTCTTTGGTGATAACGTATACGCTGTTGTATACGATAAGCGTAAGCCTACCTACTCTGGTAAGATGGATGATGTCTCTGGTATAGATGAAACGTTCATCCCCCAAGATCAGGTAGGGGAGATGGTCCGCGTATGGGGAGGAGGTAAGCCCGTGGGATTTAATAAAGGTGGTGGTATTCCTGACCTGGATGATCCAACCAATCGTGATAGCGTCCCAGCTATGCTCACTCCTGGTGAGTTCGTGTTGAATAAAGAAGCAACACAGATGTATGGACCTATCATTGAACAGATGAATAACCATGGTCTCCAAGCGAGACATGAAGGAAACAAGGAGCACATGAACATTGGCGGTAAGATCAGCAAGCTTCATGACGAGGGCTATGATGCTCCTGGCCAAGCTTACGCTATTGCTAAGTCTATGGGGTACAACAGCGGTGGGGGAGTCCTTAGCAGGGATGAGTTCATGCAACGTCTTATCCCTGCGGCGCAGAAGGAAGGTGAGCGTCTCGGCATCGATCCTCGTATCATTATGGCTCAGGCCATTCAAGAGACTGGCTGGGGTCAACACGTCAAGGGGAATAACTACTTCGGTATTAAATCCCATGGATCAGATGACGGTAAGAATGTAGACTTCACTACCCACGAGGTAATCGATGGGAAGAAGGTGAAGATCAAGGATAGCTTCAAGGGCTATGACAGCTTGGAAGATAGCGTCAAGGGCTATGGAGATTTCCTACAAGCCAACCCTCGCTACCAAGATATGCTCAATGCTCCTACTTATGAGGAACAGTTGGCAGCTCTCGGTAAGAGTGGCTATGCTACTGATCCTAACTATGCTAAGAACATCGGGAACATCGCAGGCGGTAAGACATTCCGTAGCTACTACGATAATCCTACACCAGCAGCACCCCCGGAAGCTGAAGCTCCACCCCCTGATCCACGTGCGACATCACCTCGTCCACAGTTGAGACCTGGTAGTGTGCCACCTGAAGAGGTTATGCCTCAAGAGGAAGTGATTGATGTCTCTCCACGGGCAGAGGCAGCAGAGCAGACCTCGCTTAACATGTTCCAGGATCCAGTGGGTGCTGGTATGGAGGCTATGGGTATTCCAACAGAACCAGTAGGCTTCGCACAGCAGCTGCTTGGTGGTCTCTTCGGAGGCGGAGGAGGTGGTGCTCCATCAGCAGGTGTTGGTGGTATGCAGCAGGCTAAGTCAGCAGAGGAGATTAGAGCTATGGTACGTGGACCTAAACAACCACAGATGTTCAACGTAGGTGGTGGTGTATACATCGATCCTGTTGTTGAGTTCAATCAGGGTGGTTTCTTATCACGTCTCTTCGGAGGCAATGACGAGCCAGCTCAAGACCCAATGGCAGGCTATGCTAACTACTCACAGCAGGACTTCCTGAATGAGGCAGAGAACTTCAACAACCCTGGAGCACAGCTCGGTGGGTATGAGGTTCCTGAGATGGCTCAACCAGCTATGCCTGGTATGTCTGAGGCAATGATGCCACCAGCACAACCAGGTGGGAATGTCCAGAACCGTGGTGCCTCTATGGCTAACCACGCAGGCAATCGTTTCCTATTTGAGGGACCTGGCGAACGGCCATTTGTACCTGAGATTGATACTGCTCCTCCTGTACCAGGATCTGATGAGGCTCTACTACAGGGTAGCTCACAGCAGACAGAAGCTCTTGAACAGATGACAGCTAAGCAACAGTGGGATGAGATACGGGATAACCGTAATGCTCTACCTAAAGGATCACCTGAGCGGGCAGCTCTGTCTAACGAGATGAATGCTATCAACGTAGCAGACCCAGCTATGGACCCACGTGTGGGTATTACTGGAGCGGCTACAGGCTTTGATCCATCGCTAGTACCACCAGCACCAGAAGGTCCTGGCACGGGACTAGAGGGACACTCAGAAGATGCTCTTATCTCTATGGCTAACGAGGGAGATGAGGCAGCTGTTGCAGAGATCCAACGTCGCAACGATCTAGTCAATGAAGTTGATGTAGCTCGTGGAGATGGTGGAGTAACTGAGAGCTTAGGCCCACAGGTCTACTCAGAGGCAGCACAGTTAGGTGTACCCGATCCTATGACAGGAGCTCCACCCCAGATAGGTGGTCCTATCACAGATGTACAGTCATCTCATGAGAAGGCTATGCATATGCTTAACAATCCGAATGCTTCAGAGCAAGAGATTGCCTTCGCTAATGATGTACTAGCGGCACCTGATCAACCAGTTCCCGTATCTAACCTAGAGGATCCAGACGCTAATGACCCAAGAGCACAAGCAGAGTTCGACTCAGGCTCACGAGGCACGCCAGTGGCAGAAAAGAGAGCAGGGGCTGAGAGCGTCCTCAACGAGATACCGGAGGAAGAAATGCCGTCCGGAGATGAGATCACGGCTGCAGAAGCCCGCGGAGCTCAGGCACCACCTCAGCAAGTTGAGAAAGCTAAAGGCATCCTCGAAGAGAACTTCGGTGGCCTGTTCGACAAGAAAGAGTTGGCACGGGCAGCGGTACTCTTCGCTGGAGCAATGCTCACGGGAGCGTCACCTCAGAAGGCACTCGCTATCGCGGGTCAGCAATACCTCGGTAGGCTGGATGCTAAAGAAGCTGCAAGAGTCAAGACAGCCGAACAAGCTCAGAAAGCTGCTGCAAAGGGCAAGCCTGTCATAGACATGACTCAGAGTGAGGAGTTCATTGTTGATGGTCGTAAGGTGAAGGGCTTCAAGATGACTAAGACCTTACCAGATGGTACAAAGATCACAGACTATGTAGACCAGTCTGGTGAGCCACTATCTACTACCCGTCATCAGAACTTCGATCAGACTCCTGGTACTCCTGAATACAACAAGCGGGTACAAGATGAGTCCAAGTCCTACTCTGGTATGATCGATGAGTGGAAAGAGGCTAATAAGTCTGATGAGTATGGATACTCTACTGACATCTTACCCAAGACAGCCGGTGCTGACGTAGCTAAGTGGGCTATCAAGAACGGTGTTCCACCAGAAGCCATGGGCTCTCTGATTAACAACGCTATGTCCGAGGCTGGACAAGCTGGCAAGCAGGGACAGAAGGCTAAGAACATCGAAGCCTATCTCAACAGCCAGTATATCCAAGCAGAAGTAGGAGATCCTACTCTCTTTGGAGATGCTCCAGCTGATGAAGTCGTTAGCCTTGTTAAGAACTTTGCTAATGCTGCTGGTATTCAAGGATCCAGTGTATCACAATCTACACCAGTAGTCCAAGCAGCTATGGCTGAGTGGGATAAACTATCACCAGAAGAGCAAGCCCGCTGGCAATCACGTGCCAAGGGTGGTAAGAAATCTGCCTTCATGTTATTCATGGAGGACGACCTGAATAGCGTAGGAGGCTTAGTATGAGCAAGATACTAGAGAACTTACAGAACCGTCCAGACACAGCGCTGGGCGGGACTGATAAAGAGTTCATTGATGCTGATACACTCGTCGATTCGACTGGTGAGAAGTACCGTATCCAAGGTATTAATGCCGCCGAGGTAGGTAAACTTACCCCTGGAGGATGGAAACCTGGGACAGCAGGTGGTGAAGCTACTACTGAAGCTGTCATGGAGCTTGCCAACAAACAGAACTTCACTAACGTAGCTCCTCGTGTAGGACCTGATGGTGAGGTTCAACGTGGTCCCTTCGGACGTGTCCTAGCGGATCTTCGTAATGAGAAGGGTCAGTCGCTCAGTAATGAGATGCTCAAGGCTGGTGCCTTCGATGTAAATAAATATACTCTCGAGTCGCAGCGAGCGGCTCGTGATATCGCTGAAGCTCGTCGTGCTCGTGAGAGATTAGCTGGTACGTATCAGACTACTGACTTTGATATCGCTGCTGACATGATTAACCAAGCAGAGTTCGAGCAAGGTGAGAAGCAGGCAGGGTTCAAGCAAGCCCTCCTCAACGAACAGGAATATGCCTCTGCTGTGGCCTCTTTAATGGGTCAAGGTATGACCAAGGAACAGGCGAAGCATGAGGTTAGTAAGTATACCACAGGCGGAGTTCAGGTAGACAACTATGGACTAGACCAGTGGGGTAACTCTAATAACCCTATGTCTGATGCTTGGGACCAAGGATGGCTTGGTGCTAAGGAAGGTATGTATGGTGCGCTACAGATGCTCGGCGAAGAGTTCGACAATGAATGGTTGGATGATCTCGGTGAAGATGGTATCGCCCGCATGCAAGCGAAGCAGTCAGAGATAGGGTCTATTCTAACGGATTATAAGGATGTTGATAGTTTTGGCTCTGCTATGCAGTTTCTTGGTAACAATATGGCTATGTCTCTCCCTTACATGGTTGTCACTGCTGGCGGTGCTGCTGTTGGGGCTGCCGCAACTGCTGCTACTGGCGGTGGTGCTGCAGCTGTTATCGGTGGTACAGCTCTAGGTTTATCCGCTCCTGCTACTGTTTACACAGGACAGGTATGGAATGAGATGGAGGGAGAGAAGTCTGCCTCTGTCGCAGTAGGTGCTGGTCTAGTGCAGGCTAGTCTTGACCGTCTAGGTCTAGGTGGTCTAGCAGGTAAGCTAGTTCCTGACCGTGCCTTCTCTCAGGCTACTAAGCACATCATGAAGGAGAGAGGTCTCTCTAAGGAGGCAGCAGAAGAACTACTGTCTAACGCTACTAAAGTAGAAGCCCGTAGCATGATGCAAGATGCTATCAAGATCAGTAAAAACCAGATTAATGCTAAGACCATTGGTCAAGACATGCTCAAACGAGCTGCTGTTGATGGTGCTGCAGAAGGTATCACGGAGATTGGTCAAGAGGCTACAGCTTATCTTGCTGCTACTATGGGATCTGATAAGACCTTCGATTGGGAGGAGTTGAACAGCCGCATGGTGTCAGCTGCGATCGCTGGCACGGCCTTAGGTGGAGCTATTGCTACGCCTAGCGTGGCTCGTCAGTCTGTCATTGAAGCAGACCTACGCTACGGTGCAGAGAAGGCTACAGATGAGACGGCCTCTGTGTCGCAACAGTATGCTGCACAGGAGAGAGCTGCTAATGGTTACATCCCTACTATCCAAGAAGAAATGGCTAAGGTTCATGCAGCTCCTGATGGATTCGAGACGCAGCGTGATAGAGCAGACCGCTATAGAGCTAGCCAGAAAGAGAAGTCAACAACACAGAAGCTAACTGAGGCTGCACTAAACCCTGGAGCTCTCTTCAAGGGAGCCACGGCTAACATCTTCACACCTGATATTCAAGCTCGTAGCCGTAGTGCTCGTGTGTTAGCAGATATGTTTGGTGGTAATCTACAGAAGGTATTTGCTGGTAGTAGCTTTGAGAACTACAAGTTCCATCAGGTGGCTAAGTATAAGAATATGGTTGGTCAGCCTGATCAGGTCTATCGTGCTCTGTCTCGTGGTACTAAGCTGAACGCTACTCGTAAGAGAGAGCTATCAGATATGGCCTACAGTAAGATGAACGCTGCGATCGATAAAGAAGGCAACTTCAATCCAGCTCTAATCCCTGATACAGATCCTGACAAACAGAACATTATCAAACTAGGTAATGAACTGAATGCTATGTCAGATAAGATGTATCAAGACCAGAAGAAACACAACCCTGAGCTTGGCTATCAGAAGAACTATCTGATGAAGTACAAGACAATGGATAAGAAGGCTGTTAAGCAGAGACGTACAGAGTTCGAGAAGCTACTGCAGTCAGAGTATAATTACAGTAGAGACGATGCAGTGAAGCTCACTGATGAGATCGTCAACAACCCAGAAGCTAATGATATCGATGAGGCATTCTCAGTTATCAAAGGTGGTATCCGTCCTGCTTCCCATAAGAAGAGATCGCTCGGTATCTCTGAGAACACCAAGTTCAAGGAGTTTATGGAGAAGGATTTGTTCGCTAATATAGCTGCTGCTACTAAGTCAGCTGCTCGCTATGATGCACACCAACAGTACATCGGTAAGGATGGATCAACAATCTCTAAGCTGCTCGATCAGATGCAAGCTGAAGGATTATCCCAAGCAGAGGTAGACAAGGTAGCCGCGCAGCTGCAAGACTACTTGGACGCTGAGTCAGGAAACTATAAACGTCCAACTAGTGTAGCAGGAAAGAACGCTCAAGCTATTCAGAAGAACATGATGGCTATGATGACGCTAGCCGGTCTACCTCTCGCGACCATCTCCTCCTTCGTGGAGGTTATGTTGGTCAACAGAGGCCTCACACCGGATCAGGTATGGGGTAAGGATGGATCCATGAAGGCTATGGGTACTGAACTAGGTAAGACAGTATGGTCTGGTATGAAGACCGTAGCTAACGCTGCTCCTAAGGTAGATCTCGAGACAGACCCTAAGTCTGCCGCTCGTGATAAGCTACAGGAGTTAGGGTTCTATGACTGGGATGTGGGTGCTGCTACTGTTACAGGTGTTACAGAAGTTAACGCTTGGCAACAGAAGTTGTATGAAGACTTCTTCAAGGTCACAGGTCTAACAGGCTGGACTAACTATACTCGTGCAGCTCGTGCCTCTATGGGACAGGACTACATCAATAGTGCTGCTGATACCTACTGGAAATATAAGGTAGGTGATGGTGAATACACACGTGATGTCCAACAGGCTGAAGAGAAGCTGCGAAATCTAGGTATTGATCCTGATCGCTACGCAGAGATCCAGACGAAGGGTACTGCTGGCGTACCGATAACACCTGAAGAGCAGACATTCTTGGATGACGCTCTACGTGAGGGTACGTTTAACTTCGTCAACGAAGCTATTGCCCTACCGCAAGCAGCTAACCGTCCGTTGATCTACCAAGATCCTCGCTTCGCACTATTCACTCAGTTCCAGGGCTTCATCGCTACCTTTACTGCGAACCATATCCCTAAACTGTGGGGAGAGTATGTGAAACGTGGTACTCCTGGAATGAAGTACAATGCCTTCGCTACGGCAGCTACTATGATCATGATGGGCTTTGCTTCTCAGCACCTCAAAGATATCATCAAGTATGGTACCGATGAGGAGGAGTACGAACGTGAGACAGGACTGAACCCCTATCTAGACACAGCTGAATACGTCCGTAGAGGCGTAGCTGCATCAGGTCTAATGGGTTCTGCTGAGCGGGTACTTAACTTTGCCTTTCCTATCTATGAAACGAGATCAGACAATGCTGCTGATTGGGCGTTCAATACCGCAGTAGGAGAGAGTCCAGCTCTGTCTTGGCTGCAGCGTACTGCTAATGCTACAGGACATATCGCAAGTGGTGATGTGGGTCGTGGCGCCGAGCAACTAGGTAAAGCAGCTCCGCTGTTAGGACCATTCAGTAAGGTCAATAAGAAGATAGGTGAGCTAGCATCTCACTGGAATTTTAATGGAGAAGGTTAATGAGTAAGTTTCAAGGTGCATCGCAAGGTGCATCCCAAGCCCAACAGGAGCAGGGCAGTCGCATCTTAGCGAACCTGCAGAATCAAGGGCAAGCTCAGGTTCCTGTGGAGGCAGCACCTGATGCTGCAGCTGCGGACGCTGAACTCCGTAGACCGGAGGCTATGGATCCCAGTGCTAACATCGCTGGTCCAGCTCCCGTTGAGAATGTGAGAGGGGAACAACTCCCCTCCGCACCCCAACCCTTAGATCCTCAGGCTCAGTTTGAGTCTGATCTACAGGAACAGCAGCGTCAGTCTATCCCAGACCTACGCCAACGCTGGTCCCAACCACAGGCTCCTAACCCTATCAACTCAGCTACTGCCTCTTCTAAGGGAGATGGTGGTATCATCACGCGTGCTAATGATATGGCAGCGGCTGTAACTGAAGGTAATCTATTGCCTGCTGTCTCACTCGCTAACACTCCAGGTTTTATGGTGGCTAAGGAAGGTGGGACTGGTTCAGATGTAGCAGCAGCTATCGCTGAGGAGCGTGCAGGTTCACTGCAGGCTGCGATGGCTCGTGTCAATGCGTTGGATGTTAACTCTGATCCACGTAATCCACAGATCGATCCTGACTTTGTGAAGGCTGCTAGCCTTACTACAGAGAATACGCTGATGCATCTCGCTGGAGGAGCTGATGTAGAGGGTGAATTTGAGGCTGATCCTATTACTTCTGCTATCGAGGGACAGATAGAACCTAATAGGATTGACAGAGGCAAGCCAAAGAGGATCGCTAAGCAGGCTTCTAACGCTGCGATTGGGCAACAGATAGCTCAAGAGTACCAACGCCTGAAGGGCAACCCTGAGCCTCAGAAGATACCCAAGCAGGAAGCTGAAACACTGGGTGATGCCTTCAAGATGATGTGGGCAGCACAGAATCCAGACCTCGCACGGGTAGTAAGAGATCCAAAGGACAACCAAAAATATATCGAGCTCACCCCTACAGGAGAGGATGTGCTCGCAAAAGGTAAGTCCGATCGTGCTCGTCTATTCCCCTCTAAGAATGTCAAGCCTGCTAAGGCTCCGCTGAAGACAGGTGTATTACCTGGAGACACAGGAGCTAACGTAGTTAAGAAGGTTCAAGGTGGGGTAGGTAAGCAGGACTTCGGTAAGGTTCATACAGATGCTATGAAAAACCTAGCTCAGGTACCTAACGTAGTAGACAAGCAGCGGATGAAGATCCTCTTTGCTACTGCCCTGCCTGTACTACAGAATCTTAATGATCCCAATGCCTTCGGTGAATGGCAAGCTGAGATTAATAACCTCGGTATGGGTAAGATGAAGAAGTACGAGGCCAAGCACGGACCTGAGGTAGCAGCAGAGGAGATGGTTAAAGCTGGACAGAAACTCGCCAATGAAATTAGAGCGATTGCACAGGAGCGTAAAGGGGCGAACTACTTATCGTACGCTATCCAAGGCTTCCAAGGCCGGATCAGTCCGCAGCAATCGTACTTCAATCCAACAACTTCAAAGGCAGTGCGCTTCGTTACTACTAACGCCGTGCCTGCTCCTGCGAAACCTGGGTCTAGGGTAGATCGTAATCTACGTCAGATGTATGCTATGATGCTCGTCAAAGGAGCTGATGGTAAACTACCAGACCAACGTGAGATCATGTTGGAAGGACAGTCTAAGAAGTTAGAACAATGGGGAGATCGTATCCAAGAGGCTATGCAGATGACCGACGCTGAGGCAGAGGCTATCGCAGAGGCTATTGAAGCCGGCATTCCTCTTACCGATCCTAACTTCCCTCAAATTAAGGGACTAGCATTAGATCCTCAGACAGATGCTGAGCTGATCTCTACTATCGCTAGCAAGGGAGAAGATGGACCACACTTCATTGACGGACTTATTGACTTTAGCAATTATGCGAAAGCGCGTGCACAAGGGAAGACGCACCATTCCTACTTCAATGCCTACATTGACGGAAAGACAAATGGTATTGCTTCGAATGGTATCCAGATGGGTATCTCTCAAACAGCACAGCGAACAGGAGTCTTCCGAGACTCCGACACGGACTACCTAGATTCTGAAGGAGACGTACGTGACGTTCTTAAAAATGATTTGCTCTTCTCTCTCGATAATAATGGTTTCGATGGTAACGTGTATGAGCTTTCCAGTGAGCTTACAGCCGTCGGCCGTGCTATATTCTCACACAGAGACCTCAATAAAAAGACGACGATGACCTTTGGTTATGGTAAGGAAGTCAACACCTTTGGGCAGGACATGTATGAGACTGCACAAGAGATGAAGGCTAACCCTGCCCTTATCAAGGACCCAGCGATTCGTGAGGAGTTTCTAGCCTCTATCGAGGCAGTTGAAGAGAAGTTCTCTGATCCCCGTGAGTTCGGTGAGACATTCATGACGGTCTATGGACCAGCACTAGAAGGTGTGATGTCGAAGGAGGCTCTGCTAGCCCGTGACATTATGCGTGGAGCTGCTATCCTACACGCAGCTACAGACCAGGTCTTCTCTATACAGGGACCGACTGGTATGGACATGGCATTTGGACGGGAGACCTTTACAGGTGAGACAACAGAAAGCAGATACAAACTTAAAGGTGAAGCCGTTAAAGATGGCGGTCAAGAGTTTACCTCCATTCACCAAGAAAAGAAAGCTACCGCCGCCGCCGCTCGGAACTATGCCAACGAAGAAACCGGAGAAGTCAAAGCCGAAGTCGGAGACTACGCGTATGGCGGGTCCGTTGTCGGGCCGGTACAAGCGCTCGATGCGGCGACCGTCTCGAAAACAGCCTCTGGCAAGAGCTGGCAAAGGATGAAGCAAGCTTCCAATGGCAACCCCTACATGCATACTATCTACGACGCATTCAAATGTGATGCTATGGGATATGATGTCATGTTAGAGGAGGTCAATGAGAACTGGCTGAATACCTCTATGGACTGGTCTTATCTTGAAGAGACCAAGCAGTCTGTTGATGCCAACATGAAGGCATGGCGGGAGGAGATGGGCAAACGTAGACCTGATGATCCTGTTAAACCTGGTGAGGACGCTTACCTCAACTTCATTATGGAGAAGCAGGAGAGTAAGTCTGGTAAGCCTATCATGAAGAACTATCTTAAGAAGATTGGAACGGCAGGTTCATTCGAGAAGATGGGTATCAATGGCTTTGATAAGATGAAGGAGATGGCAGAGGCTATGCGTAAGGTTGGATACGACTGGCATAATCCTCCCAAGGAGGTGACTAACCGTCAGCTCATGACCTTCGTCAATGTCCTAAACAATACTCTTAATACGAGCAGTCGCCTTGATAAAGCTATCAAGCATACAAATAAAAATAAACAGGCGCTGAAGAAGGAGATCCTGGAAAAGGGCTACAAGACTCCTAACGGTAAGACAATAGCCCTCCAATACTACGCACACTAGGAGGTGTAACATGATGGGACATGACCCAATCGGTCTTCTTATCTTCGTAGCAGTCGGTGGCTTCATCGTCTGGAAGATGTTCGGTAAGAAAGACGACAAATAAAAAAAAATAACCCCCACGAGGGACCTAATGGTCTCCCGTGGGGGTTTTTATTTACTTCAACATACCTTTCTTTGCAAGGAGATGTTTGATATTCTTTTCTGCATCCATACGATTCTTCTTGGCGGTCTCTTCATCTACACCGGCAGCAATGTTCTCGTTGTACACATGATCTAGCATAGCTGTGTTGATCTGTGGAGTGTAGGCTACGTTAGGGTCTAGCCCAAACTGATCTACGAACTCCATGTCGTCCATTGGTGCTCCGCGTAGTGCCATATAGTTATAGTTCTTTTTAGCAGAAGAAGTAGTCTGACTCATAGATGCCTCCGATATCTAGTTCTTCTAGGGAAGGCTGCTCTATGTTCAAACCTTCCTTACAGGTTAATATGTTTTCTTTGATGTTGTCGTAGAAGTTCTCTACGTCATACATCTCTACGAATTTGGTCTTCGTCTTTTGTAGTAGTTCTTCTACATCACAAGCGTGAGTGCTGAAGCTATCATGTACAGCCCCGAAGTCTCCGTTCCAGTCCTCTATTACGAGAGCCATATGAGCTGCGTCATGAGAGTGGATAAAGTTAGGAGAGATACCACACATGAAGCCACGGTAGTCAGGCTTATCAGTTGGTACCTGAGCTACATGGTTGATCCGTCTCTTACCAATAGATCCTAAGCACCTAGCTGACTGGGTTATCCAGTTCTTATAAGATACTCTGAACCCTGACGGTGTGTTCCATCCGAGACATTTAGCTCCATTACCAGAGACTAGTTCAATGTGGTAGCTGTTCACGAGCTTGGTCATCTCGTCTAGCTCATGTAGCTCCTCATCAGTAGGTTCTTTGAGGCGGTAGAGTTTCTTACGTTTCTCTTCCGCGTGCTTATAGCCTACGTTATCTGATTCACCCTTAGCATTGAACCGTGCGAACTTACCTATCTCAAAGCCTGCTAGCTCCTGTAGGTAGTGCATAGTTTCTAGTGGACCTGGGCAGACAAGAGCTACAGCATCAGACAGTAGATGGGCTAGCTTAAGGCAGTGAGCCTCTGTTATCCCGTAGTCTATGTGGTAGTTCTCTTGCTTGCAGTCAGCGTACATATTCTCAGCGATCTTTATAGCACCAGCTGAGTATGCTTTGGTCATTGAGCCTCGCTTGGAGATACCCTTGCGGATCTTTTTCATCGGCATCTTCTCAAAGATAGCTGTCAGTTCAGGATCAGTGTTGATCTCGATCATCTTCTTAGCTGTCTGTACGTAGAAGTCCTTCTGAATGTCCACAGGGATTAGACCCACTAACTCACCTGCTTGAGGATCCTTACTGATAGCTGCTAAGTGTTGCCACCCGTTATTGCTGCCATCAATTGGAATAGGGAGGTGAGATAGATGTATTCTATTGTCAGCGAGAGCATCACTAATGTCAGCCCACTCGATGCAACAAGCAAGAAACGATACAGGTTTCTCAGCGTCCATAGCGAATTCACATTGTCGTCCGGCATGTAGGATCTCCTCCATATACTGGTTGGTCCATTCAATACGGTCCTCTAATGTCATCTTGTCCACAGAGATATTGTCTAAGCCTTCTCCTTTGAGGTAGGTCTTGTAGTCCGCTGTGCACCAGTCTGGTATCTCATCGATGTTATAACTCATGTTATAACTTGATGCTGTATGGATAGCCAACCACTGCATTCCTTCCTCAGTCATAGGTTTACCACGGGCAAACTTCATTAGTCCTCTAGCTACATCAGATCCTTGGAAGTTAAGGAAGTGTTCGATGTAGTAGAACCTACCACGATAGTCTGTGTCTAGATACTGATAGAAGACATCTTCATCGACTAGCTTCTTAGCCTTACCGAGAATGAAGGTCCACTCTAAGCGTTTACTTCTTCTCTTTTGCTCTTGAATATCATTGTCTTCAATGGGAGTATCAGATACGAAGAGATCTCTGTTGTTATTGAGAGCTTTGTAGACTCTCTCATTGATCCTCCAGCCAACGCTTTGTAGTTTATTGAGTGCAGCTACCCAAGGAGCGTCTAGCCTTACTCTATCGTCTCCTCCTTTGATCAGAGGATACACGGAGGATAATACCTTCTGTGTAGGACCACTGATTCTCTCAGGTTTAGTAGTTGTAGACCCAATGATACGTATCTTTGATAGTATTTCAGGGATCTCTGCTAGCTCTGTCCACAGAGGAGTAGCACAGATGATGTAGCTACTGTCTCTACGCTTGGGATAGTATAGAGAGATCAGTCCTGCTACCTCAAAGCCTTCGATGAAGATGTCTCCAAGGCGGACCTGCATGTTCCACGGTAGTGGTTCTCTACTGATACGCTTAGCTACTACCTTACCGATAGTCATTGCTACGTTGGTTAGCTTGGCAGTGCCAGCAGGGCTATCTGTAGTATCCCTGCTGAACTGTTGTTGTATGATGGAGAAGGCATCAGCAGTGTATGATTGGATGCCATCCCCATAGTTCTGACTCATCCGCAGTAGGACAGCACCGGCATTCGCTTTGGGATTGTTCGGGTTTACCTTGTCCACCTTCTGAGTGATGTGTTGTATTACGTCCTCGAGTTTGTTCAATAACTATCTCCCGTGTCCGTAGGAATTCAACAGCAACGCTGTCGTATACGTCTCTGAATACGATTCGCTTAATCCCCGACTGAAGTAGGAGACAGCTGCAAGTAAAGCAGGGACTATGAGTAGTATAAATAGTAGCACCATCTGCGGAGCCTCCGTTCTTTGCTAGTTTTGCTATGGCATTTGCCTCAGCGTGGATTACGTATGGAAGAGTGCTACCATCTGAAGCACGCGTATCATTAGGCATACCTGCAGGAGTACCATTCCAGCCCTGAGACAGAATCTGGCCTGACCTGACAATGACGCATCCAACCTTAAATTTTGAATCATAAGATTGTTGACCAACAAGGCTAGCAATATCCATATAAAGGTTATCATATCTAGAAGCCTTCGAAGTCAACTGTGATTTGGTTTGAGAGTCTCGTTGTCTTTGTGTCATAGATCGCTGATCCAGCCTCTCCCGTTCTACCAGTAAATCTGGATTTGAGAACTCTGAAATGTACGGTGTTCCGTTCTCTTTCATCTTCTGCAACCAGGTTACGGGCAAAGGCGATGATGTCGAAGCTGATTTGTTTGATTGATCCGGATCCTTTGATGTCATCAAGTCCGGCGAGTGTTCCTTCTTCAAAGCTCCGTCCTCCTGAAGTCTTTCGTAGGTGAGAGATAAGTCCCAACCAGATGTTATGTTTCTTTACGATCTTTAAGAGATCACTCATCATCTTATCGATAGCTTCGTTGCCACTCAACCCATCAGTACCTTCGCTAACAGCGATAGTGATGTGATCAAGTACAATGTAACGACAACCCATAAGCGCGAGGTGTTCGAGTTTGTCGATAAGACTGTCATCCCCAACAGATCCTTGGTGGTCGAGTAGAACGAGTCGTTCATCACCGAATACATTATCAAAGCCTTCACGGAGTTCTTCTTCTGAGAGAGGTGGCGGATCCTGTATTGGTCGCCGTAGCGCCATTGAGATAAACTTCTCTGCCGTGTCTCCAACACTCTCTTCCAAGCTGACCAGACCAACTCGGTCCTCAGTAGTTTCCAGTAGATGGAGGATGATCTCTTTGATGACAGTAGATTTACCACTGCCAGTACCACTAGTGAACAAAGCAATCTCACCATGTCTCATTCCTTGTAGCTTATTGTTTAGGCCGGTTAGACAGTCAGGATATGGTACAGACTCTACGTTCTGACGCTCCATGAACTGATCCCAGATAGCTTCACCTACTAGAATGCCTGCTGGGGACCACTCTCGTGCATCCCAGATAGCCTGAATGATCTTCTGTGGGCCATGAGTCATCAAGACCTCGTTTGGATCCTTACAGGGCAAGTTTGCTACGAAGCATTTACCTGCCTTGACTACCTTTGCTAGCTCACTTACAGCCTTCTCACCTGCTTCATCTTGGTCTAGCATAAGGATAACCTTATCAAACCTGTTGATGAACTCACGGTTGTTAACCATAGCTTGCTTAGCAGAGGCAGAGGGTAGAGAGACTACCGGATAGATTCTCTTGCCTGTACGGACAAAGGCTTCTGCGACAGACATCGCATCGATCTCTCCTTCCGTGATGATAAGAGTCTTGTTACCGCTCGCTTGTGCCTGTCCAAATAGCTCAACCTGTTTAAAGTCTCCGACGACTGAAAAGTCCTTGGGTAAACTACGTTTCTTGTAGGCAACTACTTGTCCGCCTCTTGTGTAGGGGTAGTAGTGAGCGTCCGGTTTACCTTGTTGATCCACAGACATACGCACACCAAAGTGATCAACAACACTAAGATTAATACCACGGGATGTGATGGCGTAGCTCCGATATCCGCTGATGTCAGTGGTAGATTCCCGGGTAGGTTCATAGGATAGTTCATTCAAGTTGTCCTCTTTCTTGTTAGGGTTATATTTATTACAGACGAAGCAGAACTCATGGTCCTCATATACTTCTACTCCGTCTGAGCTGCCACACTTATCGCATGGTATCTTCATTAAGTCCTCTTTCTTCCAACAGTTCGTTGAACTCATCGGAGGTATAGAACTCATGCATCTCCTTATACAGGCTCCTGTAAGCAGGATGTAAAGGAATAAATCTGAATGTGTTCCTCACCCCCTTACATTGCATGTAGGCTGCACGAAATCCTCCTAGGAAGGGGAGTAGACCATGCATCACGGCGAATAAGGCTAGGACGAATGACGCCCAAGCTTCTTTTAAGTTTAGTTTTAGGTGACCGAAGTATCTCTTCACAGTCGTACCTACTCCTCCCATCAGGACCATAGTCCTACCAAAGAGAGCAGCATTAGATAGGTGGGAGAAGTCTACAAACTTATCCATTGAAGATCTCCTCTGCCATACGATCTGCGATGTACTTAGGTGGATGCTTCTCATCACGAGCTCGTTCTAGTACACGACGTGTAGTAAACTGGATGTTACGTAGCTTCTCAAAGACTCCTGGGTCTCGGTAGCTAGCATCCTGATAGTTACTGTCGATGATGATCACACCACCTGCATTAGCTAGGTAGTCTGGTACCACTGTGATACCCATAGCAGCGAAGCTTACACTATCTCCTTTACACTTGAAGATATTGTTAGCACCTCCACAGATGATCTGACCTGCATGGAACTCACCAATGTTCTGACGGCATAGTACTCCACCAAGAGCACAAGGAGCATAGATATCTGCTTCACGTACCTCTGTACGGTAGTTGTACTTAACACCTGGAGGCATCTTTAGTAGATCATAACCAGATACATCAGCACAGTGACCATTAAGAAAGTTATGCAGACGGTACCCAACCTTGCCCAAGCCTTCGATTCCAACAACTTGATCGGATAGATCACGCTGATGAAAGTCCAGAGCACCAAGCATAGCCATGTAAACCCCATAAGCAGTTGCAAAGCCACTATCTTCATCTTTATTACCTATGTTTACGTACGGTGTGACCTGAGCTAAGATCTCTAGGTCTGCTGGACTGGTACCTACATCACCTGCTGTAGTATACAGTCGACCAGTACCATTGATGTAGTTCATAACCTCACCGAAGAGAAGCATTGCCTCATCCTTTGGTAGATCTGTCTTGATGGTAGATTTACCTCCACCCAACTGTAGTCCTGCTAAGGCAGACTTGTATGTCATACCCATAGCTAAGCGCAAGGCATCTTCTAGCTGGTCTTCGTAGGTCTTATAGTTATAGATCCTACAACCACCTAGAGCTGGTCCTAAGTTGGTGTTGTGGATAGCGACTATGGCTTGGAACATATTGTCCCTTGCCACTACCACTCGCTCATATCCATCTACTTTGAGTTCTTCATATTTCATGAGTACATTCTTTCTTGTTTAGCTTTCCGGTTCAATGATCTCAATTTCTTCGACTTGATCTTGTTTGCCTTTCTGTTCTGCAAATAGGATTTCATCTTCGTATAGTTCTCTAACTCGCAGTCGGAGGTATTCATTTCCTTTGTCAACGATGACTTTGTTTGCTTCGATTTTGTAGACTTTATTGTCATTGAATTCCTTGTATAGTCCTTGGAGTGTATCTAATAGAGGTTTAAGTACGTTATCGAGGTCAGCTTGGCGGGCAGATAACCCAGCCTCCACATAAATTGCGACTTGTCGGTTACCAAAAGGCCAGTCAGTACCAATCAGCTCTTCCATCATCTCTAACTGATAACGTTCGTAGTCCTTAGACTTCTTCTTGTGGCGACCCACGTTGTAGTACATCGCGTTTGCGGATAGGGGTTTTACCCTCAATAATACTTCTAACATGATCTAAGTCCTCCCATGTTTCTAGCATCTTCAGTAGATAGTATGATAGAGAGGGATCTCCTTGCCCAGCTTGCCGCCAAGCAGCCCGCACCCTAGACCATCTACGTGGCATGCTAATACCGGATAGGATTTTACGCGCTTTGACGGGTCCGACCCCACGTATACCAGGGATATTATCAGCAGTGTCACCAATGAGACATTGATGCATAAGGTTAAGATCTCCCTCATCGGGACTAACATCCATGAACGTATCTTTCTGATAGTTGTAATGAAGTCCGGGAATTTGTAGAAGATCCTTGTCAATCCCCGCCACCACGTAGTCAGTACCCATAGCGGTAGCCTCACGGGCCCAGATAGAAACAAGGTCATCAGCCTCCATTCCATCAGCGCGCACAGCACCGTGATCATCGACCATAAGCTGATGAGCGTAATTAAGTGCTTCACGTATGTGATCCTCTGGTGGTTTACGGTTAGCTTTATACTCAGGGTAGAGATCCTTGCGGAAGTTATCCTTACCTTTAACTGCTAGATAGACCTCATCGGACATACACTTACGGCGTATGTCTGTGATAGCTTTCTTCAGTCCTTTACGGATCTCTTTCTTATCCTGAGTGACGCAGCATAGCCTAAAGAAAAGTGAGTCTGCGTCGACCAACACTTTGGCATCTTCTGAGAACATAAAAGTCCTTTCTAATCTGTTTTAGTAGCGATAGAGAAGTTGCGGCGAACACCATCCCATGATGCCCAAGCTTTCTTCATTCTAAAGCCTACTAGTTTGTCCTTCTTTTCCCACTTACTGTAGTCCCAGCTATACTGAGGATACAGATCGCCCCACTTCTGGCCTTCTCCACGTCCGTGCGAGATGACCCCTTGTGGAGCGATGTAGTGGTGGCAGTGTTTTGCTAGCTGTTGAGTTGTTGCAGAATACTCCACAGCGTAACAATGGCCTCTACCCCAAGCCCATGCATTTCCAGGAATGAGGCAAATTGCCAAAATTGTTAACAGTTTTTTCATTTGTAATCTCCATTCGTAGAAAGGCAAAGGGCCCCTAAGGGGGTTTCATACCGCCCCCATTTTAGTTATGGACAGCTGCTTCTTGGCCTTCACCATAACCTGCTTCATAAGCATCTTTGAAGAAGTGGTCTAGGACACGTGTAATGCCTGAGACGCCACCTGTTACGGAATACTTGTCGAAGTTGATCTTAGTGTCACCTGAGCGAGCCCATACGATTGAACGATTGCCCACTTTAGCGCCTACTGGGTGTACTACATTGGCGTAGCCATTCCAGCCCTTCTTGGTGCGGATAAATGAGACCTTATCCATGCTTTGTCCATGAATACCATCTTCATAGCCACGTTGGTAGACTGCAGCACCGACTTCTTCAATGAAGTCTTCGAATGCCTTAGCATCTGTGCGGTGAACAGCAATCTTGGTTTGCCCACGGAAGCCCACAGTTGCGTGAGAGTCCGCATCGCCAACCATGTGGAATGCTACGTTCTTCGGCTTGAAGTTCTTAAACTTCCATGCGTCATAGCTAATCTTACTCCGGTGGAAGACTGCTTGTGCGTCACCCACAGGGTAGTGATTGTTGTGAAATCCGTGAGCCATAGCTCCTGATGCTGTCATTGCGATTAGTGCAGCTGCTAGTAGTTGTTTCATTAGTGTACCTCAGAATAGTTAATACCGGTGACATAATCGCCACCATCCATGCATTCAATGCCGAACATACGTGGTCCTTCTGTGAATGCTTCTTTGAGGATCTTACCGACTGCGTCAGCGTCCTCGGGTTTGCATTGGTAGCAGACCTCATCGTGATAAAATAGCCTTGGTTGCGCCGAAATGCCGATTTCTTTCATCTTGTCGGTTATCCAAAGAATACTTGCCTTACAGGATATCCCTTCAGTTGCTTGAAGAAGGTAATTAAGGCACTGGTGTTCTGCAGGGACATAAATCTTCCTACCATCGATCGCAGGGATCCATCCAGAGCCGCCATTGTTAAATCCTGTTTGGCGCCATATATTTTGTAGCTTTTTATTCATTTGTTCCAAGCCCTTGATGGACTTAGCGAAGTCTGCACGGGCTTTCTTGCCCCGCTCTACGTTTGGTACGCCGTTGCCGACAATACCACCTAGTTTACCATCGCCTGCTCCGAAGAGGTAGGCGTATAGGAATGTTTTAGCGTCTGGGCGAGACACTCCGAGAGCATCTGCGTTACGCTGGTGTTGATCACCGTTGATTACTACGTCAGTGTATTCAGCGTCGCCAACATAATGGCACAGGCCACGGAGCTGATTGCCAGAGCTATCACAGCCCACAAGGACGTGACCAGGATCTGCACAAAGCAGTTCACGTATCTCTTTACCCCATGGTGCATCAACCGCTGGGAGGTTGACGATGACCTCATGTCTACAGCGCATAGATGGCGTTCCCACAGTCCACATATTGCCGTGAAGACGACCATCCCGAACAGTATCAATCCAACCGCGGATGACAGCAGCACGAGACCTGATAGTATAATATTCATCAATTTGAATTCCTATCTCTCCGAGTTTAGACAGAGATGTTATGGTTAGCTTAGGAGATTGATTTTCCCACCGACCTGTGATTGGGTTCTTCTTTCTGGTCCAGTCGTCTGGCTTCCAGCCTTGGGTTGATAGCCATTCCTTGAGGAGGTCCGTCTGTCCAAGGGTAATCTGCTCTTCTCGACTGCGCTGATAGGCTTTACCAGCGGGCCAGACGTGTGTGTCTTCCTGTGCGACATGCTTACCGAGTAGTTCGGATAGATGACGGGAGGTATGAGAGTTGTAATCACCATTCTTCTTATACTTTGGTAGTTTGGGTTCTTTGTCTATGAAGATCGTTTGAGTGCCTAGCTTGGGGTGGATTGCTTCTTCAATCTCCGCCATGCGTTGCTCCATACGATTGAGCGTGGCTTTAGCTTTAGTCTCATCGAAGTTCCAACCTGTCTCACGCGCCGTGGCGTTAAACTTAGCAGCTGCATGTTCGACTGCGAGCCCTTCTTTGATCTTCGGATTACGTTTATAGATTGTTGCGTATTCATCTAAGAGTACTTTATAAACCTCTACGTTTAGCAACACGTCCTGCTTACAGTATCGTAGCATTTCTCTACTGTAGCCTGTCCAATCATCATATTCAATCTTGCGATTTTGTAAGCGCTCACCCCAACCACCTAATCCGTGCTTGAAGGAACGCTTATAATCTAAGACTTGCGACATGATGAACGTGTCGTAGCATTTCTTGTCATTAAGACGAGTACCATATAGCCGATCCAATACACGGTTATCAAAACCAATGATATTGTGTCCGACCAGCAGACTAGCCCGCATAAGGCAGTCCACGCCATCTTGAAGGCTAGGTAATGCGTCGTCGTAATCAGAGAAACACATAGTAGTATTCGTTTCAAGATTATGAGCGACCAAGACCCACACCTTGGTCGCATCAAGTCCATCTGTTTCAATGTCATATACTAACTGCACGTTAGTCCTTTCTTATTTAAGTTCGCCACCGTCAGGACCACATTGGTCATCTGGTGGGTAGTTGCTTGCATCACTGTGGCGGTATTCAAATGGCACACAATGGCCGTGAGTTGGCTTATGTGAGTCAGTGTTTACCGTTGGTGTGTTTGTAGTGTGATTGTACGCGTGTCCTAAGGAGATGTCGAAGTTGCGGCTTTGTAGAGCCTGTTCCAACATGCGTTCCCATGGGCGAGTTCCGTGACCAGCGTGTGTTAGGTGGCGTAGGAATACGTTGATGTTGTGTGTCTTTACGATTGGCACACGGCGCCACTTACCATATGTGTAGACCTTCACAGTTGCCTTTGAGCTTGATAGCTTCACAGAGACACTAGCGAGATTACCTGGACGGCTGTATCCGTGATCTGATAGGTATTCTGCGGTTTGTTCCAAGATGTCGCTGATGCCTTTGGAGGCTTCATAGCGATTTAGGAATTCACCTGGCTTGCCTTGATTGCCTAGGTATGGATCGTTGAATTTGAATGTGATCTTACCTGAGTCCAAGTATTTGTTATTGTAGCGAGCTAGAACACGACCACGAGCGTCCTTTAGTTCTTTTACCTTGACGTCGTACGTTAGTGCTGAAGGATTGTAGACCTTCTTGTTATGCACAGTGATATACCATGGATATTTCTGTGTGTTTAGGTTGATATCGCTGTTGATGTTGCTAGCAAAAGCTGGTGTGATCATCAGAGACATCATTAGACCTAGTAGTAGTTTCTTAATCATTGAAGTAATCCTTTAGTGAGATCTTCTGTCTGTTCTTCACAGAAGCTTTGTACTCTTCTCGTTCAGGTTTAGTCATACCCCAACGTCGTTGCGTCCCCTGACAAGCGCGACAAGTGCCTTCAGAGTAGTGTTTATGAGACCCCTTGAAGGGTCTCATTCTTGTTTCATTTGTACAGCCTTTGGATTTGCAAATCATGATGCTTTCAGACTGTGATCTGTGATGTTAGTTTGAACACCAAATGCTTCGCGCCATTTGCCATGGACAAGCACTTCCCAGCCTACGATCCAGCCTGATTGAATGGTTCTGGAACTGTCGCTATCTGCGAAGGTGTATTGAGGGAACACTCGTTCCCATGTATCACCCCAGTGATTACCTACGATGCTGATCTTGGCTTTACCTGGGATCTTTGATGCGCAGTGCTTTGCTATGGTATTTGCTGAGACACCGAAGCGTGCTGCTGAGTGGCAGTGCCGATAGCCCCATGCGAAGGATGGAGTTGCTGCACCCGTCACAGATGCAGCTACTAGTAGTCCTGTTATTAGCTTTTTCATTTTATGTTGCCTTCGAATTCCTTTAGTCGTTTATATACTGACATGAGTTCAATCACTGATGTCCACGATCTAAGGATGACTTGTAAGCTTTCGCCTACCCGTCCGAATGCGCGAATGATTTGCTGCATTACACCTAGAGTGATTGAACCTGCTACAATTGCTGGTGCTAGTAGGATGTAACCTACCAGAACATTTGTTTGTAAGTAGGCTAATCTGCCGATGTTGAAGAAGAAGTATCGAGTGTAAGATTTAAAGCTGATCTTACGAACATCGTCGAAGAGATCTTCTAATGTCTTCGGTACAACTTCTTCGTCTTCTGTCTTCACTAGGTACTTCCGGTAAGCTGCTTCTTTCTTCTGAATATCATATTCGATGCCCACAAGACGTAGCATCCAACCTAGTCCTAGTAGGAATAGAGTTCCGCCAATGGCCCACACTACCGATGAGGTTGCTAGACCGTACTGCCAATCGCCGAAGATGGCAATCTTTAGACCTAGTGATAGACCTAGTAGAATGGGTATGAATTCTATCAGCACCATGATTGCTTCAATGACGTCTTTGAAGATGGTCTCCATGAGACGGGAGAACTTAACGGTGTCTTCCTGTACCCGTTGAGACGCACCCTCGACGTGAGAGATACGATCATAGATAACGTGGTAGTATTCTACCATTGAGGTCCGCCAGCGGAATAGGTAGTGAGAGATAAAGAATGAAGACACTAGCGATAGTGCTACCCACATCCCTGCTACCTTCAAGAATGTGAAGAGTTCGTTGTAGAATTCTGCTACTGTGATATCACTATTCCCGCCGAGCGCTTCTTGAACGATGTCGTAGAAGTCCCCGAACCATTGATTGATTTGTACATCAAACTGTACTTGACCCCATAGCATCACGAGGATAGCAATTGTGCCACCCCATGACCATAGAGCCCATTCACGTTTGGTGAAGAACTTCCACATTTAGTGTCCTTTCTACGTTTGATTTTGCCATAAGTTTATGGCGTCCATGACTTCCTGTGTGCCGTGCGGTTGTGGCCGTGCGTGAGAGAAGTCGTCCTCTACAGTAACCTCTTGGTGGATCTCGTATCCTTGATCGAAGTTCCTGATGAGCTGGAAGAAGGCGTGTCCGTCGTGCAGACCTACCATCTTGATATTGCTTTCGTTATGCTGATCACCGTACTGGCGTATCTTGTCAGCGTATCGTGCGAGGCGTCGTACGTGAGACATGAATAGAGGCTGATCTCTGTTGCGTATGATTAGATCTCTATTATCTACGTCATACATACTTAGTGTTGAGTTCTTAGCATCTACGGTGTAGCCGTCGAATGTGATACTCTTTAGACGACGCACGTAGTAGAAGCCTGATAGATATTGGGAGTGCCATTTGAAATCTACGTCGATGTCGCTGGTCCCGTAGGGCCACACAAAGCTGTGGCCCTTGACGTATTCAAGTTTGTTCATTTGATTACTTTGTCGATGACGTTATGTTTCTTACACTGTTCGGCAGACATCCATACATCACTTGCTGGTAGTAGCTTTTCTTTGATGTACTTTTCTGTCTTGCCAGTGTATTTCTTGTAGTGATCGATCATACGCTTTTCAGAACGAGTGAATTCATCCTGCTTAGCTACGAGTTCATGGTGTTTACCCATCGAGCCCCACGCGTATTGGTGAGACATTAGTGATGAGTTCTTAGTAGCCATGCGTAGTCCCTTGTGTCCTGTCATTAGCAGGAGGAACCCACAGCTGGCTGCTAAGCCGTTAGCGATGGTAGCTACAGGGATTTCACTGGTTTCTATGGTATTTGTCAGTTGCCATAGGTTCCACACAGTCCCACCAGGAGAGTTGATGTGGATGGAGATCTGTGCTGGCCTATCGCTTTCAGGTAGCATGTTGAGTGCTGTAATACCTTTAACGATAGGCGTGATATGATCGTCGTTGAAGACACCGTTTAGATAGAACTGACCGTTAGCCAGTAGTAGTTCGTCTAACCGAGCATTCAGTGGCATCGGTGCTGTTGGAACTGGCATCATCTGTGGTTCTTTTGGTGTCACGTTTGGAATTAATTCGTTCGCGTTCAATTGATCGCTGCCTTTCTTCTTTAGTGAATGGTTTTATCATCAGCTGGCTTCTTTCACTATCTTGTTGTATTCCTTACGGACCTTATCCCAACCTACTTTGTAAGTGCGTTTAGTTAGACCGTATTCTTTTGGTAGTGTTACGTGCCAGTAGCGATTTGATTCGATGTCATCTATGTGCTTCGTTAATTCAGACTTACATCTGTTCCACGCCCTATCTGGAGTTACTAGGTGTGCTACAGAGCCAATAAATGGTGCTGTGATGTCGCCTATGATGCCTAGTGGATCGTGTGCTAGAATGTCGTCACGCATGTCGTCACATACGTTGTCAATGACTTCCTTGATAAGGTCATCATCGGGGTATTGAGATGTCCCAGCCATAGCACCTGATGCCATGACTGAGATTAGTAAAGCTGTGATAATCTTTTTCATACTGCTGTAGCTGGAACGGCTTTCCAGTCCCCTGTTTCTTGATCGTAGTCGATTAGTGTTGGACAATCTGATGATAGGTGAAGACGGATGGTTGCTTCTGCACCATCAAATGCCTTGTAGTGACATGCTGTGTTAGCCATGCCGATGGGGTCTTGACTGTCGTAGTAGTACATACCGTGAGACGCCATAGCTGTTGATGCTGATGCTGCTAGCACCAGACTTAAGATTAGCTTTTTCATTGGATTACCTATTGTACTGTGGGATCTCCTAGTAAGTCACGTACTGCTAGGTAGAATCCATCGGGTTCTTTGAATGATTTCTTGAGATTGTTCGCTACAACATTGTAAGAGAGTTTTCCCAAGTATCGCACGGACACTCGGTCGAATACTTCCAGAGGTCTATTGGGTCGTTCAACCCACTCGTAGAACTGGAAGAAGTCGACTGTGTCGTATTGTTTAAAGATGTTGAGTGCTCGGTCTCGACTGACGTTCCAGTATTTCTGGACAAACTTACAATCGATATTATATCCTTCCTCTGTAATGGCGTCGACCTTCCATGATGGATGTGCATACCATTTATTGTCATCTATTTTGCTCCATTCGACTATCTCACAATCGATAGCCATTTTATGTTGCTTTTCTGAGCGTCCTCTACAGTTGTAGAGTTTAACCATTGCATCACGATAGTCAGTGAAACATTGGCTAACGATGAACTCTTCAATCATTAAGTACGTCCTTCCACATTGAGTGATCTGGTGGCGTCCATCCTGCTGGTTTGAGTAGATCGGGAAGTCCGAGAGGATTGGGACGTCCTGGTTTGACGCCGGGTCGCTTTGCCATATTTGCGGCAAGCACAGCACCCCAAGCAGCCTCTGGATCCACCCCCATGATGTCTAATGTTCCTATGGCAATGACGCAGAGATCTATGAGACCATCTACGAACTCTTCACCGTCAGACATGAGATAAGCGTTAAGTGTCTCTCCGTGCTCTTCAATGAGCATACGAAGTCGTAGCTTTATTAGCTCTTGACGTTGCTCTGGGGTAGCCGTAGCTACCCACTGTCCAACGCCATAATGTTCGTGCATACGACGAATGTCATGGCCCCACATTGTTGTTTCCTTCATACTTGTAGATTTGGTCTTGTGTCAAGTTCCACATTAGAGACCGGCTGTAGCCTTTTTCTTTAATGTTCTTCATGAAGTCGCCAAATGCTAACTTATTGTTTATGTATTTCCAGTAGTGCATCATTGCATCGACAGAAGTTGTTTTAGTTATTTCTTCGATGCCTTGAATACCGTGTATTTCTTTGTAGTTGATTAGTGCCGTAGCATTGCCGATAAATGGCAAGTGAAATCCTATGACTTCAGTACCATTGATATCGTGGTCATGACCTGCTAACCAGATGACACCACATTCAGAGACACACTTTCCTTTGGCTTCAGTTTTCACATTTGGCCTGTTGTAGATCCATTCAGCGATTTTATCGCCTTGTTTTACACTGCCACCGGGAGATGTTAAGACGACCTTTTTGATGTCTTGGCCTTCTACGACCCTTTGGAACGTGTTCCAGTCATAAGAGCCGATTGTGCCTTTGATAGTGACCACTGAGGGGTTGTTTTGATCTAAGGAGATCGCTGCAGCATTAGCAGCTGTAGTCCCTATCCCCAGTGCCATGATGGCGATTAGTAGCTTTTTCATTCAGTCCTTCCTTCTTATTCACGATAAAAGCAGCATACATGGCGCAATAGACAGCCATATCTACTAATGTATCCTCTAACGCTTCAAAGTTAGTCGTTTGATCCCCTTCTGCTATGTTGCGCATTCGGAGATATTTGGTATGAATCATGTGAATATAAGATAAATCGTCAAATGGAAAATAATCTTCTTCAGTCCATCTGCCACCTTGATAATCTTTAGATTTCATTTCTTTCAATTCAGCTGCTTCTCTAAGCACTTGAACTGCGGTTAATTTTGCCATTAGCGTCCTCCATTCTAATGCGCCCTTATAGAACCCCTAAGTTCTTAGTTCATATTAACCTCGCACGCAAGGGCGAGGTTCTAAGCCCCGTAGAGATCCTATAAGGGAGCATTACATTAGAGGATAAAAATGTCTGATAAAAAGAAGCATAATATGCATCCTAATTCCTTAGCGAACCTTGGAAGACCTTGGTCAACTGAAGAAGCTAAAGCTGCGCAGCTCTTAGGAGCTAAAAAGCGTTCAGAGAATGCTATCAAGCGTAAAGAGATACGAGAGAGCCTTAAGCTCTGGAATGAAATGATGGAAGAGATAGCAGGAGAGAAGGTATCAGGTTTTGATACTATGAAAACCCTCCTTGCTAAATACATCCACGAAGGCGATTGGGATCAAGTTCAAGAACTTGCATCCAAGATCGCTGAATATGAAAAGCCTAAGCTTGCACGTCAGGAAGTCAAAGTTGATGATAATTCAGCTGTTGAGATGACTGACGAAGAGCTAGATGCTAAGTTAAAAGAACTGCTGAAGAAGTAGTTAGATAAATAGTGGGAACCTGTTTAGGTTCTCACTTTTTTATTAAATTCGTTCGCAGTGGTACTGACCGATTGTGCGGTAGGTAACAGGTGTAGTTAGTGCTTTTAGCTTACGCCAGTAGCGACCGTCCTTATTACCGCTTTCATCGTGGAAGTTAGCGATGCCGACATTGAAGGCGGTGTGAACACTTTTCTTACCTAAGATAATCTGTTCAGCATTGGTTTTGCAAGATAGTTTGCCGTCGAATACTGATTTTTCTGTTTTCCACTTAGGTTGGATGTCTTTCTGCCACCACGATAGTTTCCAGCTTTCTGCTGATGCCATGGAGGCTGTAGATGCTAGAGTTAGAGATGTCATTAGTGCTAGGATTATTCTTTTGTACATGTTACCTGACCTACGTATTTGTTTTTGAAGTGTTTCCAATCGAAGTTGCTTACAGACCATGTTTTAGTGTTTCTATGATCTACTTTTAGATCCATTATTGCGAATGGATCTGTCCATGGTTTGATTAACTTGTCGTAGCCCGTTGTCCGACATACTTCTAGATCGCTGTATTTACCGATGTATTCATTAGAGTGGTGGGCTTTTGTTACGGTGAGCTTCCAAGGAGCTGCTGAGGCAGTTCCTGCTGCTACTGTGAGCATTACTGCTAGGATTATTTGTTTCATAGTTCCAGTGCATCTTCTATGCATTCTTTAATGAAGTCGTCGTTTGGACCGCCTAGTTTCACACCGTTCATCGCTAGGCGATTATAGGCACAAACCCTGAAGCTGTCCCGTGAGTAGAAGTCGTCAAACATGTAAGCATCACGGATTACATCTGCGATGAGTTCTTGTTCTTCGATCAACATTGCTTTAACTTTTCCCATCAGTGTAGTTCCCCTGAGTTGATTTGTTTGATTGTTCCTTCTTCAGATGTGTCATAGATGCCTTCTGATAGCTGTAGAGCAACGAAGATGTTTGCTAGCATATCTGCGTCCATCATTAGCACATCGGCGATCCCATCGCCCCTAGTTTGCATCATAGTGATGCCTTCGTCATCCATGTGAAGAACGATGTCGTCGTGCGTTCCTTGATCGTCCATGATGAAGATTTCATCGTGATCGAAGTTGTTCTGTACTGTTATCATTGATTTCTAACCATTTGCTGTACCATTTTTCATACTCGTAATCGCTGAGTACACCTTTGAAGTG
>JAYJLX010038726.1:0-20763 GCA_036873525.1 Chalinula nematifera
TATTATTTACCGTAATCTCCTTGTTTATGCATCAAAAGAGCGCCAGTTGGCGGGCTTTGATGCATAAACAAGGAGATTATGGTAAATAACATGGCAAAACGTGACTTCCGGTCACGTTACTTCGTATACAGTGTTTCTATAGAGGTATTGCTGGTTAGTCACTCTCCTATACTTATCAACTCTTGCTTTTACTCTTGCTTATACCCTTTACCCCTGCCCCTCTTCTCACACCTCTTACCCTAGTTCTGGACCACATATTGCCAAATCAAACACTTGAAGGGGATTCAGCCAAAACTTGAGCCTTCGCAGGAAACGAACACCCTTTGGGAAAAAAAATACGAAATAATAAATTAATATGGACAACCAATAATGGTGGACATGTAAGCTCACTCTGTTGTCTCCACTTTTGGAGTTCACAAACACCAAAACAGGATTACTGCTACTGCACAACTTGTAAGGCTAAATAAAACATACATTATACACACAGTGACACAACACAATCATTATAATACTTGTACGTTATATATCACAATACATACAATCATTTTTAATATGGAATTTTAGTATTTCTAATTCACCAAGCAATTGATAGCCACAAGCAATATTTCCCTCACTACAATTATGTCATCAATTATTATATATGTTGTACGTGTACTACAATAATACACCAATATACACTACAACTATAAATACATATATTGTATGTCCTTGCCATTCCTGTGGGGAGGAGCTGGTATTAACAACATTATCATTTTTGCTCTCAATTAAAGCCAAACATCATGCTTAGCTTGTAATGCACATGCGTGTATCTTTCGGTGCATCTTTCGGTCATATAACAGTGGCTAGTAGCTCTATGCGATCTATGTTCAGTTTAGCAGTTTTGCTTTACAAAGGCAACAAAGAAAATAAGAGAATCGACCATAAAGTAAGATAGGCCATTTTTTTTACATGATTTCCTGTGGATTACTACAGATTCCAGGGGATTGCGGGATTGCCAACTTTAGTGATCCAGAACAAAAAACGATACACTGTTGATACCAGACCCCCCCCCCCCCCCAGTACAGTATGGCCCTACCTCCCACATTCCTTGGACAATCTCATTGGATGGTTTCACAGCAGAGGGAGGCAACACAAGTGAAGCAAGAGAGCCTAAATTGCAGGGCTGTTTAACATGGCGCTTGCACTCCATATGAACCTATATATATATATAGCACACAGTGATCACTACTGGTATATAACTGGGCAAATAATGAGTATATCTTACAGTCTGTTTACACCAAAG
Organism: Chalinula nematifera; assembly: GCA_036873525.1. Taxonomy (NCBI): domain Eukaryota; kingdom Metazoa; phylum Porifera; class Demospongiae; order Haplosclerida; family Chalinidae; genus Chalinula; species Chalinula nematifera. The sequence goes on from JAYJLX010038726.1 coordinate 1,283, forward strand.
GCAACGGTAATCCTGGAGCCTTTTAAAAGATCCACATGCTCTGCCACACAGCATACACTTGGAGCCACTCAGTAGATTACCTTCCATCCACTGATGAGAGATCGACAGCTATACAACCAACAAAAGGAGAGGAAACAAGGTAAAGGTAAATCGAAGAACACAAAAGGGTTTTGTTGACTAACATTCTGCAGTGCACCCTCTTTGGTGTTTTCAATATGTGCGGTCGTGGTCCATTTGCACGGCTCAGTGGCATAAAAAATACAGCGTCGGTGGCACTTGAACTTGCAAACTAAACGAAATAAAAACAAAAACACATTGCAGAGTAAATTGTAGCCTAAGATACATATGACGATAAAAAAGTGAGATTTCAGTTCTTAAGCCTAGTTCACAATATGACATAAGCAGAGTACTAAGTTACATTGGAATAGAATCCGAGCTAGTCTATTCCAAAGTAAACATTGTGTGAAAAAGGCTTTAATGTAACTAAATTAAACAATTAAGCTACTAAAGCTAGTGACCTTCACACGATAGTCCATGCCAGGCTATTCCGTTGAGTGCATCTCCACAGACATTGCAATAGGTAGGACGGGGATGGGAGCAGTTGAACCAGCTGTGTTGACCATCAAGATGTTGTGCTGGTTCTGGATGGGACTAAATAGCATAATACAAGCTGTAAACATACTGTAATTTAAACCACTTATTCAAACACACACACACACACAACACACAAGGTCAATAAATGGTAATAATAATACAATCATAGCACTATAATACAGAAATACTAATACTATGGATATTAAATGTGTATACTACTGCCATATATAGTACTAATAAATCCATACACAATCACTGATACTATATAGTGCTCATAAGGTAATATACACTATCATATCACACTAACTACCTATAATACATTGTAGTATATGACACAGTATTGAGTATGATTACAACCAGCTGTATTTATGAGCACTTTAAAACAAATCGCCAATATTTTATCCAAGGAACAGTACACTACTATACTCACTAAATCGCATGATGCTTGTTTGATAGCTGACATCCATTCTTCCAGTTCCTTCCTGCTGTTTGCGGCCAGTGTCAAATTATTACCAGCTGACATTATCTTATGATAAAAAAAAATTAAAGGATAAATTAAAATTGTTTTATATCAATAAGGTGTGATTATCCAATATGTAAAATTACAGCCACTAAAGAAGGTTATATTTAGCACCAACATTGAATTATAGAGCATAAAGGAAGGCTGTCTGTCCCTAAGGAATGCTAGTTTATGCTCTGTGTACATGTATTTTGGGAAGGGATGAAGCTTTTTTTTTTTTTAAACTTTCAATGAATGAATAAAAACACAGATATTAAACTTAAAGGGAAGCACTTCCTTTATTTAATGAAATAAACATGATACATGTGTTTCAATATGTTGTACTTCAAAACAAACATTTTAAAGTGGAGTAGTTGACTTTGTAATGAATATAAATGATGACATTTTAAGTACAATGTTGCAATAGCGAAGTGAAATAAAGATAACCTGTACAATCCACATACACACACGACTGTTGGCTTTACGCAATAATCATTCCTATAACTCCTCCCAATAATTTATTTTTACTTTATATACTTACGGTGAAAGCATGCTTGGCGTTCTGCATATTTTTCTCACTAATATTGGCACCTGTCAGAATGACTTCTTCACGCAATTTGTCCTGTGGAAATTCAAATTTAAAATGAAATGTTGTGAGTGACAAAATGGCCAACCCACGCAAGAAAAAAACAAACAATTAAAATTAAAGTCATACAACTACCCATGTATTGTATCAACAATTAGAGGGTGGGGACCACAAAGGGAGCTTCCCCCCCAAGGTTAAACTAAGAAAAATATTTTCATTATCAAAACCTGCATTGGGGGGGGTGGAGATTCAAATTATGCGTAATCAGCATTTTCCCTACTATTCATTTGGTCCACCCACCCACTACTCTTAATGCTCATTATTTTCAACACTAGTAGCAGCACAAAGAGTATAACCACAAAATAACAATGCATGAAAATATGCACTCACGGTTTCATTTTTCCTCAAGTAGAGTTTATGGCTATCAATAGTACAGTATCGCTTGATCCACCTCTATGATATCATAATGAAAGTGAAATATAACATTATTACAAGCATTTAAATGAATAATTTATACATGCATATGCACACATATACAATTAGGTTATCAATACTTAGTATGAATATATCTTACCCCAAATGTTCGTGTATGCTTCAGTATATTGCCTTCTTTTATGATCTAAACCGTGGGAGAGATGGAGGAAACAAGAGAACCATGTTATTTGCTAAATTTTAAAAGAGCAAAGATGCATGTCTTTCAGGCATGGCTTAGTTTCAAAGCCAATCGAGTGAAAAGCAGTGCATAACTAAGGTTGCTAGCAAATAGAGAAGAATAAAGTGCATGGTTTGGGGTATATAACAACTGAAACCAACTTAAAACAACAAGCAATGATTAATCAAATTAAAGCAGTATATCCTCAACTGGACTATATCAATGGCTTGGCTCATTAAAAGCCCTATACATACACAAACAAAACTTTTACTGGTATATGAAAACTATCTTGGCACTCTATTGTTCCCTATACTACAGAAGGAAAGATAATACACATAGGAAATAGAAAAGGGGAACTTAAGATTTCACATTCTTTAGTATTTTTCAAATTCAGGTGGTTTCCTATCCATCATTCCCCCCCCCCCCCCCCCACCACCATACTTTAACCCTTTCTTGGCTAACCAATACACACTTTTTAACCCTTTCTCTACTGACTTTACCATAGCTTTTTGTAATTTTTTCTGTTCTTGGACTTTTTACCACTTCTTTTACTCTTCTTTGAGTTTTCCTCTGTTGGCAAAACTTTCTTTGTCTTGCGCTTCAATTTCCGTTTCAAGAACCGGTAAAGTTGTTTCCAAAAGAAAAGGCGGTGCTTTGAGTTGATGAAGAAACGCTTGAAGGCAGCCCAAGCAATTCTGTGCTTCAATTTCATAACAAGGCAAAACAAGCTTGAATGGTCGGTCTCTTACACGTACTGCCTAATACTGGGGACCCAAACTCTATTTATACTAAATACCCTTCAAAGAACGATCAATCAACAACCTGAATGCCAAACACGTTGTCATTAATGGATATAACACTGTATCAAGCAATATGACGAAGCAATCCTCTCTCTTTCTTCCTCCACTCCCCCCTCCCCCCCCCTCCCCCCATCTCTCTCTTCTTGTGACAGGATATCAGGCCCAACAATTAGCTGTAACATTACCTAGTGTCTAGTGGCAATACGAACATATATACATGATACAGGAAAAATAATCTACGTTACAAAGCTATAAAATAGAATAAAGGCATTAATTTCTGTTCTTTTTCTTAAATAAACACACACATTGTATCAATAATACACAAACAGTAGCTTGTCTAATATACCTAACCAATCAATGAGTGGTTTTAAAACTAACAGTCAAGACACCGATAGCTACGATATGAATGGGAGGAGCTATACATTAGAATTTATAAATGGAATTGAAACTAATTAACACAATTTAATTTAGCGTCCTTATGTGACCTGCGTAAATTTTCTCATTCCGAAATTCCCGAATATAAAATGCAAGGAATCCACTTCGTAATTCACAGGTGAAAATCTACATAAAGCCCACTCAACTTTCTCGTGAAACAGAAATCCTAATGATTGAGCTTTACCATTGAAGCACTTTAATAGTTGAAAAAATATATTTATAGCAGACGGAACTTTCCTGTGAAATCAGAAATCCTAGCATTCAATCAGAAATCCTAGAATTCGAACTATCAAGCCGTATTCGGAGGTGAAGTGGGAAAAATATTCCACAGTTTCTAAAACTTAGGCTTTCAACAAAAAAATTTCAAACGTAGCATGTAAAAGTAATATATTTTAAACACAAAACAAAGGCAAGTTATGTTCAGCAACGTCAATCAACCGAATCATTAACAACAACAAATAACAATATTGTAACTAAAGATGAAAAGATGTGAAACATTACAAAATAAAAAAAAAACTGAAAAAGAGGCAAAAATAAAAACAGAGGCTTGATTGTGGAGGACAAGATTTTATGGTTGTGGTCAAGAGTGGAATGTAGGCTCAACAAACTGATTCTATGTCCATAACAATACTCTTACAAACCCTCAAACAACATAGCATGAATGGTGGGAGGAATACAGTAATAACAACTTGCAAACAAATCATACACCATGAAACTGAGTGAGTGGGTAGAGATGAGAGAGATGACATTGAAAGAGAGAGAGAAAAATGACAAAGATGGGTGGGGAGGCAAATTAGGGAAAATTAATTAAATCACAACAAGTATAATACAAGTCCCTGCCACTTATCTTTTTAACAAATCACAAAATATATAAATATAAACGTATTAATGGAATCAAGAACGAATTTAAGCCAAAACAAATCAGTTTAAATAGTGAAATGAGTGGGTGGAAGATGCAAATAGGACTATAGTAACACATACATTTACAATGGCTTTACAGTTGGCACTCTTGGCAGGTAAAATACACACACACGTACTAGTACTATATCCAATTGGACCCACACAATTAAAGAGCTCAAGCTATAAGCTTAGGAGTAGTTCACCTGAGAATACATGTACATGTAAAACAATTAATGCAAGTTGTATGATGCACCATTACTATCTAATAAGCTAGAGTATTTCTATTTTGTTCACTTGCTAAAAAAAAGACTCTGATATTTTAGTTATTTGTAATTATCACAATAAGATCTAATTATATTTATAAGTACTGTACTCACACTACTACTAGTTGCTTTCAATTTCGGTTCGACAACAGTGACTCTCCTTTGGGAACCCGGTGGGTTGTCTACAGCATCGGCGGGAACGTCGTCGTCTCGGAATGTTTCTTGCTCTTGATGACAGCCTTCCACTTGTTCTTCTTCACCTGACGAGTCGTCCGAAATTTGCATAGTACAAGCACGTTGAAGAGGCCTTCTTTCCCGTGATTCAGGTGGAGGCGAAGTCTGCTCCTCAGTGAGAATCTTAGCTGGGTTGATGCTTTTTTTCGCCATGGCAGTTCTTCAGTCACAATGTTAAACTTTAATATCAAGAGAACGAATGGTAGAATTGACGATCGAGTGACACCAGAGTGGAAAACGTGGTCAACTATATACGGATCACAACTAGATCTACTAATACTCAACACATCATCTGTGTGTGCGCGCCCACGCAAACTATCCAATTGACCCACCCACAACAATAATTTATAGTTTTAAAATCAATGGCAAAAGGGATAAAACAAGTTTTTTTTTTTTTTTTAGTAAGTCCATGTAGTACCCTCACTGGGCCGTAGTACCCTCACTGGTCTGTAGTACCAACACCAGCCCCTGGACCCCTTATCGCTGGCTGTTGTGGCTCAAGACCATGCGGCATAGCACCAATAGAGAACCTTAAACAAAGTAGCGATACCATTGGACGTGGTTTCTTGAGGTCAGAATAACGAAATCCTTACCTTCTATTTAAAGTATAGAGAGCATCCATTAGCCTGAGTTCATCACCATCTGAAGAGTGAGTCCAGGCCAATGGTAGATGTTCAGATACAGGCTGACGATCTATTATATAACACACATACACATACATTAATATCAATATTACAAATGGTATAGATACATTACCAAGGAATAGAAGACCACTCGGGAACTGACGGGCACGTTCAGAAACACACAACCAGTTTATAGTATCTGCACCCTGAGAGAGAGGAAAGGAGGGGAGGGGGGTAGGGTAGGGTAGGGGAGATGAATATTAACATGACAGACATATATGTCCACACAGTACAATTAGTAGATGCATGTCTAGAAAGCATACATACAAGCTATAGGGATCATTATTCATGTGTTCAAAAGTCTGAAATAAGCGGTCACATATGTGACATGCAGCCTTGACAAAATCATACAAGCTATAAAACTGAGTGCGTAATGGTGTGCTAAAAAATCTAAAATGGCATTCGATAAAGGAATCTTGCTTTCCTATCACATACAGCTATACTGATATAATTAAGCATCAATTGATTTTAAAATTTTAATTTTTAATTGCATGTATTAACCATTGGGATATACTTTGTCATGTGAATAAATTATTGTACCGATTCTAGGATGCGAAAAAACGAAGCATACTAACGGCAAAAGCAAAGCATTAGTGGACAGGGAAAATGAATTATAAGTAGATAAAGGGATTCAGAAAACCACAACCTGCGAGTATGATGGGAAAGTGAAGCATTACTCTACAGTGTAAGTGAAAAAAAGAGAAGACTGGAGTAGTTTACAAAATATTCTTCCTTTCATTCAATCACATTTTAACAACGAGAACAATAATTGAATAAGTATATGATATAATAGTTAAACTATACACAGGTAATTGGGTATTAATACAATATAATCTTGTCACCTGCTCTGGTGTCCTCAACTTATCCAAATGCTTGGCTCTGAACTCCGGTATTGAAGATTGAACAGCAGGAGTATCAGCCCAACCTGAAACATAAACGATTAAATCCAATTATCCTCACTCGAATATCACACATCATCAACCAAACAAACATCATCATCATATATCACAGTTAAACTAGCCACTAGCCTGGATGCATGGTGGAGAAGTGTATGTTTGGATACTGGGCAGCCCATCGCCTGGACATTACAACCTGCTGGCGCTATAAAAAAAACAAACAATTGAAAAAAAAAATAATATCAAAAAAATCCACATCTACACACAAGACAAAATAAAAACATGTACTAAAGAGCATAGGTTGACAATACAGGGGAACAAGGATTGTTAATTATCACACCTTATTTTGGCCATATGCAAAAGAGCCAACAAATTTATCCCTCCTGCGAACCAAGTTAAGATCATCAGCATCCAATTTCTCGGTGTACATTCCTCCAGAAGTAACAGTGATCTATAACAACAGCAAGCCAAAGAGATAACCTCAATCAAAACTTCACATTATAATAAAACTACTGGTGTGTGGCGCTGGGTTGTGAATACAATGTACAAGCTATACTAGCAGCTGTGACGTCAACAATACAGCTGCGCGTACGTGCATCTGTATGCATGTGGTGCTGCTGAGTGTGCAAGTTTAAGCGGCATACATTTCCAAAACGTTTGCAAGTATGAAGGAACCTTTGAATGTGTATAGTTTGCCTTATTGCTGATGCTGGAAACAAACAATGTGCTCCTGGTGCATGATACCATTGAACTGGCAGTCTTTCTTTAGCTTACAACATAACACTGTAAAATAAAACCTATCAAAGTGGGCGTGGCTCAAACTTACTGGGCGTATCTTGTTAACAAAGTAATACCGACAAATTTATCTGACTATATTTTATTATAAACAATTTAGTAAATACAATAATAAAGCTAGCAACAGGTGGCTAACAGCTGTTGAAGGTGGCAAGATATATAACTCACCACAGCTGGCGATGAACTCCTGTTTAGAGATGGTATCAGTCCAACAGTCAACATGTAAGTGCCTGGAGGAAAGAGAGGGAGACATAGAGAGGGAGAGAGACAAAACAAAGAGAGAAAAATTTTTTTTTTTGACAAGACATACAATTCAAAAATCTCAAATGCAAGGTAGAAAAAAAAAGGTTCATAACAGTTCAAAATAGGAAGCTGGGTATGTTTACGTCACTCTATTGTTCTAGAATTGCATTACTGCATACAATATGGAGATCAATGGCTAACTGGGTTGAAATCTGAAGCACAGCAGCCATCAAACCGGACTGTTTAAAAGTGAAAAGTTTTTTTGCTAGCTAACAAATGAACAAAGTCACAAACTAAGTATCATAACTCTCGCTACGGCTTCACTGGCATGGCTTCACTGGCGCAAGGGATTTTCACCGGCGCTGCTTCGTCGACGTAAGGAATAACAAACTAGCACACTCATCAACTAACGAGGGATAAATAGCTAAAACTCATTAACTAACGTATTCACCGCTATGGCTTTTACACTCGAGATAACAATGATGGCTAACCCAATGAGTTTGTGGCAAAATTGACTTCAATTCCATCTTCGTTTTGAGTATAGTCGTTCACCATACAGCCAGCGTTATTCACCTATGGAACATGTATAATTATATAAACATGAATATCGATCACTATATTTTATGCAAAGACCAAATTAACATTGTGAAACTACATAATGCAGATTATAATAACTTTGTAGTATAATACACCCCTACTTACCAACACGTCTAGTTGCTGTTCAGATCGAACAAACTCAGAAGTAAAATAAGCAACATCACGTGACTTTGATAAGTCCAATAGATGGAGACAGACTTTCTGAAAAACCAAGCAGCAATACATCAATGTTAACTATGTACACTAATACATGTGGCATGCATGTACATGCAATATACTAACCAATGCACAGTAATGCATACAATGTACTAAATTTAATTACTCCTGCCAACACAGTAACACATGCTGAATTATACACTGAATGCCAACTCAGTACGTTATATTTGCCAGATAAGGGTTAGCCTACTAACATTATTGCCTGACTGTTGTATAATGTCTTGTTTAGCCTCCTCTCCCCTGGTCTTATTGCGGCATACCATATGTACTGTGGCACCTATATACACAGGGAGAGAGAGAGAGAGAGAGTGAGATATGGTCACATATGACAAAGATTGAATCAGGCAAACCATTATACATGAAAGTGTAAAAAATGGATGATCAAAGCTGACCTTTCTTAGCCAGGAACAATGCAGTACATTTACCAATCCCACTGTTAGCGCCAGTTACCATAAATGACATCCTGCAAAGAAAGATCAACATAATAATAATGCACAGTGTAGCACATGCTATCCCTATGGTGTGCACTACAGTGTATACTATAATGAAATAATCAATAAAAAAAAAAAAACAGATGAAAGGTGCTACGAAAGATGGCCATATAAACACCACATCCAGTCCTTACCAATCGACCACACCCAAAGTAAACTATTGCATGTGGCAAGCCTGAGCGAGCCCCATAGAGCGGCTGCGTGTGACGTTACAGCATCCATTACGCTCATCTTGCCATGCAAAACAGTCCCGAGTTGTTGAGTTCTACTGACATCCTTATGCGAATAGCAAGCGATATTGACAAAAGTAGACTGCTTTAGTATTGGGCAAAGATAGCAGAAACAGCTAATTCAAAAAAAAAAAAACGCTACTATTTTTAGCAAAAAGTTTCTGTGCTTGCTCCGAAAAGTTGGCCTTACTAAGTGTGGCAATCAAGTCCTTGACTTCATGGTAAGTGTAAATTATTGATCTGTTGGCGTAGCTTGGCATACAACAAGAAAGAAGCTTTGCACTAGTCTTAGTAGAATAAATAGACTGCTGTTGGTATAACTGCCCTACTCTTGCAATGCTGACCAGCTCTTTTTTTTGCCATGCTGCAAAACGAAATGTGACGTCATTTTTGTGACACAAGACCACGTGTTATTGTACGTTATCAGATTATGCAACACAGTGGTAAGCGCATATAAGCACATCCTGTACTGTTTTAAACAACAGCTAATCAGCTATGTAAACTCAGCTATGTAATGGACTACTGCTGGGTTATTCTTGTTAAAACTACACAGCTGTACTGTGTGCTCATCCAACCAAGGAGGAGTTTTGATATACAGATCGTAGTACAGATGGAATATCACAGACATCAAGTAGCAACCCAGCGTAGCAACCCAGTGTAGCAACGGATTCAACTTCAAGTTTAAGCTCGGATCCCAGCCAATCAGGACTCAAAAGTTATAGATCAAGCTGCCTCAGTCCTTGGGTTTGCGGATGCTCAACTCTGGTCATTGATGCCATGCAAATTTATACAGTAAGAAGAATGCATAGATGTACTTGACTATACATGCAACATAATCCTCTGCTTTTTTTGAAATCATCAAACCGTAAGGAAATAAAGTGATAGCATGCATGTTCATTATACTATAGGCTCACCCCATCCATGTTACAATACTCAACTATAGTCTGTTTAAACTGAAAAGTCCACTAAGTTTGCTCTAATAACTAAGGAGTTATACATGCATGCTATTTCAAAAATTCCAAAACCATTGCAATCCTCACTTTGCTGCAATCTCAGCAATATATGTCATTAAAGAATTAATCACATGCGAAGTAAAATTTACAAGTAGTTTTACAATTACATGGGGAGATAGGGTTATACCAAAAAACCACAAATATTCCATTTAGATTAAATATAGTACAGAGATAGTGCCCAATTATTTCTCAGTCCTGCTTTATGTTTTTTTCTTTATTAAAATTATAAAATATATAATTATGTTTAAATATTTAACCACTGATAGTAGACGGCTTTACAAGCAAGCTGCAAAAGCATCTGGCATACTGTCAAGTAAGGTAGCAGACCATCAAAAGAGAAAGCCAATGCACACAGGCTCAATGAGCACTCTAATTTTCCTTCCTAGTCCAGAATACTAAGTGCAATATTGACTTATAATTGAAGGGAACGCCATGCAGTTAATCAGCTGGGAACAATGGTCATTGTAAACCAGGAATTGTCGATCGTCATGCCGCCAATAATGCAGATTCAACCTGTTTTTAGACTCTGAGATAAGTACAGGTCACGGTTTAATTGACGAAAAGCGGCTAGCTTTCAAGGCCTCACTGTTGCTCAAACAGTCATACAATGCTGCCAAAACAACAATAAATCGATAAAATGGGGATCAGGTATTAACACAGGGAAGAATGAAGGAATGCAACCTAGCAGACTGCAAAACCATAAATATGCATTTAGTGTCATCATGCAATGTTACTCTTTTCTGGATTGCATCGGATGGGACTTTTCAACATGAACAGACTATATATAGTTTAGCTAAAATTTTCAGTGTACAAAATTTCCCACTTCTCCATTATATTCCAGAACCTTGCCCTCGTTACTCTCCCTTCCACTTTCAAAATAATTATACAAACTCATTAGACTAACAGATACCTGGTCACATCAGCTTCCATATCCCTTTGGTCAAAGGCTCTTGCTGCCTTTATATGTCCATTCCTAAAACATATATATATGTATACATAAAAAGTTATAATAAATACTAGTTTGATAAATGCTAAAATAAATGGCTATAGTCTAGTCATTATTATTAACCAAATTAACCTGGTGAACTCGTTGAGCCCTTTAAGATACCAGGCGGTATTGCGGTATACAGTACCCCCGGTAAACAAGTCCCGTAGTGACATCGTAACTGGAAATGATGATTATGATCCTATATTGAAAGGCACTAGCTTCTGCATACAAAATGTTTACACATTACACACATCATACTTTATATTTATACACGTGCAGGCTCATTAAAATAATACTGCATTGATTTTATGCATGATGATTGAAAACCACACCTTTTTTTATTTGGAAGTAGATTTAAATACTGAAAAACTGATAGACAATCAACAATTGGAGTGAAATAAGCATGTTTATAATTAACTGAGAGTTAAAATAATGGTCATAATCAAAATTTGAATTGTTTAGCAAATAGCGTGGCTAATATTATGCCAAGTCGGTGTTACCAGAGTACACAGTTAAGTAATAATTCAATGCTTCGCTACGGGTAAACCCACACCCAACGATCCTGGAGACGTCAGTCTCTGGAAACAATCCAACCGTACTACCAGATCGATTTGGTATAAAAATGTTTAAACTGGTAATTGTACCAGTGCTTGTGCCTGTTCTTGTACCAGTGGATCTTCCAGCTACTGTACAAGCAGATCTTCCAGTTGATGTACCAATTGTTGTACCAGCAGACCTTCCAGTTGATGTACCAGTAGTTGTAGCAGTTGTTGTACCAGTAGGGTTGGTAGTACTGGTAGAACCCATTATTGATGAAGGTTGCTCTAAATCTGTACTGTGATTACCCTCCTCATTGTTAGGTAGCATTGTGTTCCTCATCTTCTCCATAAAAGGATGTAAAGAGGCTCCAAATGGTCTACAAAATTCAATAAAAAATCATTAAACATTCAATTCTGAGCCTAATTTCATACGTGTATACAAATACAAGAAGGCTTACTTACAAGCTGGCAAATGAAAATTCTGTTACATAAAATACAAGTTTAACGAAGGATTTTTAAAGTAAACAGAACTGGCAAGTCATAATTTAATTACTATAGTATTAAAGGACACTGGAAAACAACAATATAATATAATGGAAAGTCAGTTCTGTGTATAGACCTTCTACGTGCTAAATAGATTCATTAGAGAAATTTTAAAAAAAATTTAGAATAGCAATAAATATATTATAATTAACTCGCGCTAGATAGCCACTGCCATTTTGTAGGACAAGCTTGTATGGAAAGAGTCTGGAAAATATTGTTATCAACTATTTATAGATTATAATTAACCGAAAATCAAAAATATAGCTAAAAGCAAGTATTTGTGACTTTTCTGTACTTGTCCTGTACATTTTTGCCCCACAAAATGGTGGTGCGTGGTAGAAGGTCTATATTACTGTTACACAAGAGGATTTCCTTGAAGCCCTTCTTACTTTTATTAATTAACTATTATATAGGATTATTATATTGTACATATGCGCTAAGGATTTCCTAGATACAGCTATAGTGAAAAACTACTAATATTTATTAGTTATCTGACTATTGTATGTACGTACGTGCTGAGGATTTCCTCGGTTAGGTTAGCAATGTAGTCAGGAACAGGGTTACCAGTGAGAAACTGAGACAGCTCATTAAAAAAGGAGTTACAATTATTTGTAAATAGTTCGTATGTTCCTGGACTAATGAAGGAACAATCATATAAAGGATATTGTAAAAGAATTTAGTATAATGAAATATTTTAACAATCTCCCCCATCCCATCAGTTGATGAACAGATAAACACCCCTTCCTCTCCTTTGCTCTTCCCTAAGCTCCCTTCTCTCTCTTTTTCTCTCTCTTTCCCAATACACAGCCTTGTTCCATATATTATTGCTTAGTTGTATCAATTAACAGAACCGTCTCAGTACTAAACTTTTTAAATTGGTTCAGTACTTTTTGAGATATTGTAGGTTTTCAAAGCGTAAAGTGAAGCGAATGGACTTTACTGAATTATAAGTTAAAAGTTTTAAAAATCAAATGGTAACAGGAATAAAATAGTTTTTTTGTAAGTCCTTGTGAAGGAAAACATCACACGTGTTAACCAGCGGTACCATCACCAGTCCCCGGTCCCCCTGTCGCTGGCTGTTGAGGCTCAAGACTGCCTGGCATAGGACTAGCAGAGAACCTTAAACAAAGCAGAAATATCGTTGGGCGTGGTTTCTTAAGGTCTGAATAACGAAACTCTTACCTTTTACTCAAACCATCAAGAGCGTCCATTAGTTTGAGTTCATCACCATCTGAAGAGTGAGTCCAGGCCATTGGTAGATGTTCAGAGGCAGGCTGACGATCTATTATATAACACATATACACATACATTAATATCAATATTACAAATGGTATAGATACATTACCAAGGAATAGAAGACCACTCGGGAACTGACGGGCACGTTCAGAAACACACAACCAGTTTATAGTATCTGCACCCTGAGAGAGGAAAGGAGGGGAGGGGGGTAGGGTAGGGTAGGGGAGATGGATATTAACATGACAGACATATATGAGCTGGGTATTAATACAATATAATCTTGTCACCTGCTCTGGTGTCCTCAGTTTATCCAAATGCTTTGCTCTGAACTCCGGTATCGAAGATTGAACAGCAGGAGTATCAGCCCAACCTGAAACATAAACGATTAAATCCAATTATCATCACTCGAATATCACACATCATCAAGCTATCCTCGTGCATTCATCAACCAAACAAACATCATCATCATATATATCACAGTTAAACTAGACACTAGCCTGGGTGCATAGTGGAGAAGTGTATGTTTGGATACTGGGCAGCCCATCGCCTGGTCATTACAACCTGCTGCCGCTATAGAAAAAAAAATTAAGAAAAAAACAAAATAATGTCAAATGAATCCAGCACATCCACACAAAAGACAAAATAAAACATCCACTGAAAAGCATAGGCTGACAATACAGGGGAACAAGGATGGTTATCACACCTTATTTTGGCCATATGCAAAAGAGCCCACAAAGTTATCTTTTCTGTTCATCAAGTTAAGATCATCAGCATCAAGTTTCTCAGGGTACATTCCTCCTGAAGTTACAGTGATCTATGTCAACAGCAAGAAAAGAGAAGCTCAATCAAAACTTTACATTATAGAAACTATTGGTGAGTCTGGTGAGTGGCGAATTGGCAATATGGGTTGTGAATGAAATGAATACAAGCTATATTATGTACACCTACTTATGTACATGTACACATGAGGTATGTGTGCAGACTGTGCAAGTTTTTAAGTGGACGTGGTAAAGTGTGTGCGATTCCCAAAACTTTGCAGGTCTAAAGGAACCTTTGAATGCATTTAGTTTGCCACATTGCTAATGATGCTGGAAACAATATGCTCCTAATGTATGATACCATTGGTTTATGCTATGAACTGGCAGTCTAGCTTACCGTAATAAAAAAAAAAACTATCAAAGTGGGTGTGGCTCAATTTAATGGGTGTATTTTAATTATAGTTTATAGGGATTGGAAACAGAAGTTGCGTGGAAAATATCCGAGTTGTACTTCCATATTTCTAATTTAACAATAAAAAATCATAAAGCATTGACGAGTATTCAGAAAAGCAGCAAATTGGAGAAAGAAGTTTATCGATTATTTTCTATTTCCACAAAGCAAAATGTTTGAAGAATGCTTTTACTACGGAAAAGGTTCTGATTGAGGAAAGTACGCAACAAAAAAAGTACACGAAAAGAGGGGTTTAAAAATGTGATTTTTTTTTCAAACTATTCAATTCTAAATGTTTATACAAACAAACTTGGTATCGATTTCCTGTCACTGGAACAAACTTCATCATTTTATTTAGTCAATTAAAACAAGCAAGCACTTTTTGTGCTTGGAGGTAAGGGTACACAAAGGTTTTACTTGATGTTGCATTCGACTTTGTAGCAAATTTTTTTTGGCCTGTTTGTCTTTGTGAAAACCCCGATGTGGCATTTTTGTGACGGGCAATGCTTCCTCTTTTCCTTTAACAAACTCAAAACCACTTATCTCACAATCTGGTTTAGCCATGAACTGAATTATGCAGTTCTGTAGCCATTTTTAAGGTACAATTAGGTACAAGTCACATATTCGCGTCTTAAGTGCATAGCAACGTAAGCAACACATGTTAAAAATGAATCCCGCCACTTCAGTTTCAAATCTCTATAGACCATTTGCACAGACGCAGTAAAACTTCAAATTTTAATTAACCAGTCGTGTATTCCCGTAAATTTTTGGAAATTCTGCCATGTTGGTGCTCCAGTGAATAGGAGCTTCTATTGCGATTTCAGAAAGTTAATCGTTTTGGAATATTATTTTACTATATGTAATGCAGAAATTATTAATATGTGAAGTTCAATGGTGTAAGTATTTAGCCAAATTGCTTTTGTTTTATTGGTATAAAAGTATAAAACTCTACTCGTACAATGGAAAGTGGGGGCCGCCAACATGGCTGCCCAGTTATAAAAAAACAGATATTAAAATTAGCGTGCAAACGGTCTATTAAAGTACTATATAATATCTATGATCTTGTTAATAAAATCCTTTTGCAAAGTAATAACAATTTAGCAAACACAACAATAAAGCTAGTAACAGATGGCTAACAAAGGTAAGATATATAACTCACCACAGCTGGTGATGGACTCTTGTTCAGGGATGGTATCAACCCAACAGTCAGCATGTATGTACCTGGAGGAAAGCAAGAAAGAGAGAATAGAGAGGGAAAGAGAAAAACAAAGAGAAAAAAAAAATGAAGACATACAACTTTAAAAATCTCCAATGCAAGTAAAAAAAAAAAGGTTCATAACAGTTCAAAATGGGAACTGAACTGGGTGTGTTTAGGTCACTTAATTGTTCTAGAATTGCGTGGGTGATTGGGCACACAATTTACTGCATACACTTGGTCTCATGCTGTATTATCAATTTAACTAGGTCAGTAATGGCTATACACTAGAACTAAAGGTTCATATCTTTGCCGGTGTGAAGGCTAACAAACTAGCACACTCATCAACTGATGAGGGATAACTAAACTCATTAAATAACGTATTCCTCACTATGGTTTCAACATTCGAGATGACAATGATGGCTAACCTAAGGAGTTTGTGGCAAAATTGACTTCAATTCCATCTTCATTAAGAGTATAGTCGTTCACCATACAGCCAGCGTTATTCACCTATGTAACATTAATAATTATATAAACCTATAGATCCACTACTTCATGCAAAGACCAAATTAACATTGTAAAACTACATAATGCAGATTATAATAACTCAGTGGTATAATACACCCCTACTTACCAACACGTCTAGTTGCTCTTCAGATTGAACAAACTCAGAAGTAAAATGAGTAATATCCCGTGACTTTGATATGTCCAATAGATGGAGATGGACTTTCTGAAAAATTAAGCAGCAATACATGAAATGCTAACAATGTACACTAATACATTTGGCATGCAAGCACATACAATATACTAACCAATGCACAGCAATGTATGTATTATATAGTAATCACAGTACTGAATCTGATTGGTCACTTGCTCATTAATTTATTTAAATTTAATTACTCCCACCCACACAGTTACATAGTGCCAATATAAACTGAACGCCAACTCAGTATGTTATATCTGCCAGATAAGGGTCAGTTTACTGACATCATTGCCTGACTGTTGTATAATCTCTTGTTTAGCCTCTTCTCCTCTGGTCTGATTACGGCATATCATATGTACAGTGGCACCTATATACACAGGGAGATATAGCCGGCTGACAGAGATAATAGTATGCATGAAATACAGAAAATGGATGATTAGGCTGACCTTTTTTAGCCAAAAACAATGCAGTACATTTACCGATCCCACTATTAGAGCCAGTTATCATGAATGATTTACTATACAATGATGATCAGCATAATAATAATAGTAATACACAGTGTAGCACATGCTATCCCTATGGTATGCACTACAATGTACAATAGAACCTCCGAATAATGAAACTTTTGGGACCAATAAATTACTTCATTACTCAGGGGTTTTCTTTAAAGAGAGGTTGCTTAAACATTGTTTCATTGGAAAAAAAGATCTCGAAATCTTTTTATTATACAGAGGTTTTCATTAAAGGGAGTTTTCATTATTGGAGGTTCCACTGTATAGGCCTTACCCCCTTCATGCTGATTTTTTTTAGAGAAATTACGGTAGCTAGAATTTTCAGTGCACACGGACTTCCCACCTCTCCATTAATATATTCCAAAACCCTGTCCTCTTCCCCCTCCCTCCCTCTCTCCCTTCCACTTTCTAAATCCTGAATATAAAACTGACTATATTGATTCAGACTAACATACTACTAAAATTTACCTGGCCACATCAGCTTCCAAATCCTTAGGATCAAAGGAACGAGAAGCTTTATCATAGCCTCCTCTAAAATAATAAAATCATATAAATATAGCACTAGAAAGTCGATCGGAGAGGATAATAAAATTAACCTTGTGAACTCTCTGAGCCCTTTAAGATACCAGGCGGTGTTTCTATACACAGTACCGCCACTGAAGAGGTCTTTGATGGACATGGTAGCAATATATGACCCTAATGATAGCAAAAAGAAACAAAAAGCACCCAGAAGAGACAACTTCTGCATACAAATTTAATATGTTACACAATTTGACTGTAACTTACACGTGACAGGCTCATAAAAATTAAAATTGTAATGATTAAAAACCACACCTTTTTCATTTCAGAATACTATAATTTATAGAAGTTCAATAGTAGATTTAAAATATCGTAATACTGATTGATAATTAACAAATAATAAGCATATCAACAATTAACTGAGAGTTGAAATAATGGTCAGACTCAAAACTTGAATTGTTTAGCAAAGAGTGTGGCTAATGCTAAGTCAGTGTTACCAGAGTACACATTTAACTCATTTAATGCTTCGCTACGGGTAAACCCACACCCAACGATCCTGGAGACATCAGCCTCTGGAAACGATCCAACTGTACTACCAGAGGATTGACCTGGTATAGAAATGTTTAAGCCTGTAGTTGTACCAGTGCTTGTGCCTGTTCTTGTACCAGTGGATCTTCCAGTTGATGTAGCAGTAGTTGTACCAGTAGATCTTCCAATTGCTGTACCAGTTGTTGTACCAGTCGTTGTAGCAGTTGTTGTAGCAGTTGCTATACCAGTTGGGTTGGTAGTACTGGTAGAATATGTTGTTGAAGAAGGTTGTTCTAAATCTGTACTGTGATTACCCTCCTTATCGTTAGGTAGCATAGTGTCCCTCATTTTCTCCATAAATGGGCGTAAAGAGGCTCCGAATGGTCTACAAATAACAATAACATTCAATTCTGAGCCTAATTTCATGAAGTGTATACAATAAGGCTTCCATACAAGTTGGCAAATGAAAATTCTGTTATATAAAATACACATTTTAAAAAAGGTTTAAAGCAAAATGAAAGTAGCAAGGCGTAATTTAACTACTATAATATTAAAGGATACCGGAAAACAACAATATAATATAATGGAAAGTTCTATGTATTTTACTAGCGACTTCTTGATTAAATATAACAGTACTATGTACATACACGTGGTGAGGATACAGCTGTAGTGAATAACTACTATTATTTATTAGTTATCTAACTATTGTATGTACGTACGTGCTGAGGATTTCCTCGGTTAGGTTAGCAATGTAGTCAGGAACAGGGTTACCAGTGAGAAACTGAGACAGCTCATTAGAAAAGGAGTTACAATTATTTGTAAACAGTTCGTATGTTCCTGGACTAATGAAGGAACAATCATAATAAAGGGTATTGTAAAAGAATTTAGTATAACAAAACATAGTTATATAATAACTATATTCCCACCCTATCAATATGGCATTGATGAACAGATAAACACCCCTTCCTCTCCTCTCCTTTGCTTTTCTTTCCTCTATGCTTCCCCTTCTCTCTCTCTCTTTCTCTGCCTTTCCTGATAGACAGCCTTGTTCTACACATTTCTACTTACTTGAATTTCTGCTTAAGCTCAACGAGGTGATCCTGAAACACATCCAATGGAATATGAGTCTCTCCCAACTCGTGAACCCTGTAAGGTCTCCCCATAACTGTACCACCCTGGTATCGTAAAAATAATTATTTATTGAATATACATTATAAGTTGAAACTTACTGGTGGACAACTCTCTATACCTGAACCCCCAAAGAAATATTCTCTACCATAAACAACTACACCAGTGTGCCTGTATAGATACGGGTTAAAGAAATGAGCATCAAAATTAATAAATGTGGCGGGGGGGGGGGGGGGGGGGGGGGGGGGGTGGGG
>JAYJLX010038726.1:20773-38687 GCA_036873525.1 Chalinula nematifera
GAGGCGGGTTAAAGAAAGGAGCATCAAAAGCAAGAACTCCACCCCCCCCCTCCTCCCCCCCCCCCCCCCCCCCTTATTGTGATACCAATGTGACTACCATAATTTTACTAATACTTCTGTACTCTAATTTTGTTTTTACAATAAAAATACTCCAACTATTTGTTTTTCAAGTTACTACCGTATTGCCTTTTGTTCTGATTTCAACTCATCGAAGGAAAAAAACCACTGCAACTGTACAGCCAGATAACTTTTGCATTCTGTTGCTTTACTGTACTTTCATAAGAGCCTCTAGTTTCATCAAAATAATTGCACAAGGTGGAAATTTTGCAAGTTTACCTACAAAAGTTTGTTTAAAAAACTATATATATAGCCTTACCGCTTCATGCTGAATTTTTAGAGAAATTATGGTATAACCCCCAGGTGTGCCACACCTCTTTGTGACCACATGCACTAGGTCCTCCTCAAAAATAGTAAAACCCATTTCCTTCATCATTACAAAAAATATAATAGGCTACATATACTATCTTGTAACCACAGACATTAACTAACCATATTCCCTCAATTCTTTTACCTGCATGAATTCAAAAAAAAAAATGGATAGTCTATTTATTCAATAATAAAAACCTCACCCATAAAAGCACTTGAAAGCTGAGCACAAAGTCCAAGTGATAGGTCATATACATATAGTTCAACTTTCATAATGAAGTCGTAAAAGAAAACGTGTAGCAGAATAGCACTGGATAGGACTAGCTGACTTTGAGTGCTGAGCAATGGCAATTTCTTAAACCTTGTGAAACTCCACCTTTATTTGCCACACCACCAATGAACACGTGGATTGCACGTGCCTAGCTAGATCTATTTGGCCCGCGCGCCCCGCCCTACAACTTCCCCGCCTACTTGGCTGCCATTATATTTCTGATTGCACCCTCGATTGCACCAGAGCTGTGCAAATGCTTCATCATTGTCGTCCTATCACAGCGAGTATCACAGTCAGGCTCGAGTATTCTTGTGAGTTTAAAAGAAGTTAAAGAACGGACCAGAGAGACAATTCGATTGATCAATCCCTAATACTGTTGGATTTTAATACCCTCCAACACTCAAGCCAAATTTCCTGTACCATACTTGCTTGAAGCAAAAACCTAGCGGCAAACACTGAAGTGAGTTTTCAATTCCGTTAAGTTATATAATTGATAGGTAGAAACCTATCAATATAGAAGAGGCATTGCTACCTATTTGGCATATGACTATGGTTTTATCATCTCCTACAATATTCAACCTCTATGTATATATACGGAGGTATTAAAGGTACTATACTTATCGTATTAATAGATGGAAGGTGATGATATAGGGAATAGCACACATGAGGAGATACTGTCACTGACAAGTATATTTAATGAAATTGAAGTTAATAGAAACCGCAGTACTGGACACACTCAGTTATCCTATGGCCAACACCCCAACACTATTACCGTTACCATTACAGGTACTAGTGGTTACATGTATAGTAGATCTATCAGTATATGTCACATTGTCTGTGTGATATATATAATTATTATACATACTAAACTCATACAGTATCAGTATATTCACTATGTCACATTGTATGTGTTATATATATATAATTATTATACATACTAAACTCATACAGTAGTTTGACTGTAGTTCAAGAATATTTTGTCTTCATGATTCTCATTAAATAAAAGCATTCATAGATTGCAAAATTTCAGTTTCATATTTAGTTATGAGGACATTTTCGTTGAACATAATATTCCATGAACAACAAAACTAATGACCATGTTTATATGTAATAATTATTATTATTATTATTTCTTTAATCTTTAGCTAACTACCCTGACGAATTACCTGATATCAGTGTTCCGGACCACTTGATTAGTATTGGTTTATTGGCCAATCTAATGATTGTGGCCACGCCCTTAATCGGTAATCCAATGCTGTATACAATATTCGATGCGGCCAAAGATTGGTTAGCAGAAAATAGAGACAAGATTGAGCGTTCATTGAATAGCAGCAAGAAATCGGGTACCGTTTGTAAATTTTTCTCGCAAGGCAAATGCCGATTCGGTGTTCATTGCATAAACATCCATCCTGGGGTTTCAACTGGGTCTGATTCCAAGAATGGGTCTGAGTCTGACTCAAAGAATGGGGCTGAGACCCGATCAAATGGTCCAAAGTCAAAGAGCAAGCAAAAGGACTCAAAGAAGGACTCTCCCTCGCCGAGCAAGTATTCGCAAAACTCAGCAACAGCTAATGCGGACGATGGTGAAGAGGAGAAGAAGGAACGGATGCGAACGGCTACGGAAGTCATCTCACGAATACTCTGGGATCCCGATTTGCCATCTGAGGACTTCACCGTCGGTTATCTGGACAGGTTCATAGGGATACAAGAGAAAGCCTTCAAGGAGTTCAGCTGGGAGGATATAGCAACGGTAGGAGCTGATGTACTGGCTGTACCCAAGCACAGGATACAATACTTTAAATATAAAGGAGAGATTGTATGGGATAAAAGGGTACAGATGGATAACGTATTTGGGTCACGAGGTGGAAAGACTATCGATATGATTGTTGGTGCTCATGATAGTAATAATAAGGACAAGCAGAAGGATGGTGAAGAACAGCAGCAACAAGAAACTGAAAGTGACCAAAGTAACGAAGCATATGAACTTGACCTCATCGAGAATGATGGTGATGAAGATCGGCCATTAGCTCATCGCCATGGCAACCAGCCCCGCCCAACCCATTTTGTTTGCCTTCGTATCACCGATGAGGAAGTCAAAGCAAGAGTCAAGAAAGTGGTTGACCATGTAATCAAGCTTAACCCTCAGTTAGCTGATGGTGTTATAAAGCCACCGTCACTACACGTCACCTTATGCATGGTTCAATTGAGAAATGAGGAGGAATTG
The DNA here is from genome assembly GCA_036873525.1 of Chalinula nematifera. Taxonomy (NCBI): domain Eukaryota; kingdom Metazoa; phylum Porifera; class Demospongiae; order Haplosclerida; family Chalinidae; genus Chalinula; species Chalinula nematifera. The sequence goes on from JAYJLX010038726.1 coordinate 23,695, forward strand.
GAGAAGGCAAAACAGGTTTTTAAGTCCTTTCAACTCCAGTTTTTGTCTCTGTTACCTCGTTGTGTGAAGGTTAAGTTCACTGGAGTTGATAATTTCCGAGAACGGTTGATATACGTGAAGATGGAACAATTACCTGGAATGAGCAAGTTAGTGTATCATATGATCGAACAGTTCCAGCTGGCTGGCCTTCGAACGCCTGGTAACCATGACGAGTACACCCCTCATATTACGCTCATTAAATTATCCAGACCAATGCAGAAGACTCTAGACACAAAGTTGATTAACCCAGAATGTTATCGGCCTTTCTTGTCCAAAAATTTGGGTTGTCAATCGGTCGTTTCTGTTCATTTATGCAACATGCATGGTCCTTCTCAACCCGACGGATTCTATTTGAAACAAGCAACCATCACTAACTCCTTGCTGGGCCTACCCAGGATATTCACTCAGCTGGTGAAGAATAAGCTGAGCCAACTCAAGGCCCAAGGATACCTGGAATCCGATTCGATTGTCGATCAACTTCACGACGCTGTTTCACAAAATAATGAAGCACTTTTCGACTCTGTTATAGTAGAGCTGATACGTGTGTATGAAGAACTCAAGACAACTTATGGCTGTAGTGAAGAGCAAGAAAGATCCGTGATCATCATGAGGGGTTTGCCAGGTAGCGGCAAGTCACATCTCACCTCTCATTGCATTGAGAATTTGAACAACCCAAGCCAAGTTGCTATTGTATCGGCGGACCAGTTCTTTAGTCAGGGAAGATCGGACTATCACTTTGATCCTGTGATGGCCTTCAAAGCCCATCAGGAGTGCATAAGCAAGTTTTTGCAGGCCCTTCACGAGCAGAAGAAGCTAGTGATAATCGACAATACTAATACTCAACTCTGGGAGTATGTTATCTATTCGTATCTGTGTGAGGTACTTGACATTCCTTGCCATATTCTTGAGATCCCTTGCACTTCGCCTTCGATAGCTGAGAGGTTTCGAAACCGCAATCAACACAACATCCAGTCTGCGGCCATTAATAAGATGATGCAGCGATGGGAAGAAGACAAGAGAGCCGTGGTTGTGCCTCCCTCACTCGCCTACCCTAAAGACTGGACCACTGTCAACCCTCAACCATTTTCAATCAAAGAACTATGCAAAGGGCTGTATACTCCCTTACCTGAAGCCATCAAGAAGTGTAACAGCCTTATAGCTGTGTATAGTGGTGTGTTTCTAACCTCCAAATCGCAATGGGAGGTGCTTAGCTCCTTCCCACCAACACACAGTGAGATTCATTCCTCCCATGTTACCCTGGTGTTTAATCCAGATACAACATCACTGAAAAAACTACCGATCGGTAAAAACGTGATGGTTAAGGTTGTCGGCCATGCTGCTAATGCTAAATCGCAAGCCTGTGTTGTGGAGGTTCCTCTCCCCTCTGAAAACAAAACACCCCACATCACGGTGTCCACGGCTGAAGGGGTTCCTCCCAAATCAACCAACATCATGCTCCAGAATCAAGTCATCAAGAACTGCGATACAATGATGGTAAAAGGAACAGTGGGCGTGGTTATAAGGCAAGCGACTGAAGAGGAAATGGCAGGAGAAGAAGCACCTGGCGATAAAATAGCCTGTATGCCCAATTATGTGGTCACATCCCTGAGTGATTTTAAGGAGATCCTATCACGATTGATCAATGACTCTGAGACTGAGCTGACCAAGGGAACACCAGTGGATGCTGAAACAGCAGGGATAGTCACTGACCGTCCTGAAAAGATTACAAAGCTGTTTGTGTTTGATTTCGATGGAACACTTTGCATTCCTCCTGGACCAATTGATGGACGGAAAAAGTATGAACAAGAAGTGGGTAAAAAATGGCCTCACAGGGGCTGGTTGAGTTGGCCGGAATCGTTGTTGCCTCCGCTCCGAGTATTTCCTGGACCAGCTCTTGCAGAGTTTCGCTCCCATTTTGATAGAGCTGGCAGTCGTACTATTATACTCACAGGTAGAGCAGAGAGTACCAGACCAGGGTTATTGAAGGTGCTTGAAAACCTCCAAATAGCTCCAATTAACGTCCATTTCAAACCCAACATCACCGACGAAGCAACGTTTGCTTTCAAGCACAGGACCATCGAACACCTCTTGGCAAAGGAATATCCTGATGTTACTTTAGTTAAGTTCTGGGACGACATGCCTGAAAACCTGTGGGCTATAAACCACCTTTCATCCAATCCATCCCTTAGCCATGTACAGTTTGACATCATTGATGCTAACAAGATGGCCAGTGCTTTATCTGTATCAAAACACGGGAGGAAAATATCTTTACTGCAATGGAACCCAGACATTGCCCCAGCAAAAACCAAGCACGAGTCAATACTCCAAGAACACTTGTTTCTCTACGGTTTCCTCCCTTCTCCCGAGTACCAAATGGCTGTTCAAGAAGGTATCGAGTTTATAGCAGACCAGTTTGGTAAGGTATTAGGATATGAAGGTAACCCATTACACCTCGTATACCCATTTGGATCCTATCCTCTCAAGCGGGTCAGTGATGTGGACCTGTGTCTCATTGCACCTAACTCACAATCGAACATCGATTGGATAGAGAAAATGGCTGCCCAGTTACAATCGTGTGGTGTCAAATACGTTCACGTGGGACATAGTTCACGCTGTCCTAGACTGAAACTAATGCTACTGTACTCAAATACAACTCCAATAGAATACGATATCATAGTCGCTGTGGTTCCCAAAGACGAGAAGCTGTTCAGTGAGCCTTCTTCATTCGATGAGCAACTCCCGATCACCAAGGTTGCGTCCATGAGAAGATCAGGTGATAATGTGTCCAAGGTTGCATTAAGTGGACCAGTGTTTCTTGGTACGGTTGAAGAAGCATTGAATGAGTTTAATGTGTCGCGTGATGTGCTGGGCGCTGTAGTTGAAATGATCATTCAAACATTGATAGCTAAGAGAGAGAAAGGCAACGCTTACCACTGCATCCGCACCTTCCATGTTGTACAGCTTTTACTTGAGTACATTCAGCAAAATGGAGCAACACTTTCCCCTACCAACACAAACTGTGACACTCTATTCAAGCAGTTTCTGGGGTACCTGTCTGACGTCCAATACGATCGCTGGGTAAAGCTATTTGGAGAATTTGTGCCTGAAACGTATGTGCCAAGGATATCGGCCATCTTCAAGGAATCGTCCCAGATACTAAAGCCGTCTGAACCAATCACATTTCAAACATACGAGGACCTCATAAAGAGACCTGACTATCCTATGGACAAATATATCCCTGTGGAAATCAAGATATCGGGTAAAAATGAATTGCTGAAATGGAAGGCTGGAATTATAACAGAAGCCAGACTACCTTCATACGTACGTCAGATAATATCTCATGGTTTGGACATCAGGCCTGATGGTAATGTTAGAAACACCAACAAGTATTCATTCTCTGTTCCGCCATTGAAATCTGCCAAGGATACCCTTCAACAGATACTGAGACCGTTCTGGGTGGAACTAGCAGAGCTACGCAAGCAGGAAGGGGTTAATATCCAGTTGAACTTCCTCCAACCTTCATCAACAGCAGACCAACAGCCATCGTCGTCTAGTACTCCACAATCAGATTCCCTGGATTCCAAATCATCTGATATCGTACAGCAAGTGAATCAATTCGCAGCCTCTGCTAGTCCAAAGGAGCAGCTCCATCTTCCTTCGACTTTATCCTCTCATGCTAGACTTCTTGTCCATGAAACAGCTGAAAAGCTTGGTTTACAACACATCAGCACTGGTACTGGCAAGAACAGACACGTTGTGTTAGAAAAACCATAAAATATTAATTCTGTGTGGGTTTCATATAATTATGATTATTGTAGTTTTATATTTTTTTTAGACCATTTGACTAAATATAAAATTTTCAAAAATAATTGTCAAATTAACCAGCTCCACCCACTAATATAACAGTAATTAACCAGCTCCACCCACTATCATGGCTGAAGGCAATGATGATGATCCGTTTGAATCCATAGCTTTCATAGAGGATAAGTAAGTGTAAGACATCATCAGTCTTATATAATTATAATCATATTTAGTGTATAGAATATATAGTAAAGGATTCACTAGTGGTTATGCAGAGGGTAGTGATAGAGGTCAACATGAGGGACTTAGGTCGGGTTATGAGAAAGGAACACAAATTGGTGAAGAGGTTTGTATTGTGCTAAGTGTAATATGAAGCTATAACTAGTGTAGTTAAATTATATGCTTTTGTATGCATGGTATGTATATACATGCATATGAGTGTTACCATGCACGTTGTGTATGTATTCCCATATAGGTTGCATTTTATTTAGGGTTCACGGAAACATGGCTGTCATTATTGGCAAAGGATAATGGAAAAACTGACAAGAATGAGAAGCTAATAAGGTTCATCTATAGAAGATGCTGAACAGATTTCCACTAGTCCTTACTTTCCGTATCGTAGGCTACTAAATGGACTATCTGAAGCTGTACTTTCATTTCATATCTTCGGTATTCACCATGAAAATTACTTCAACCAAGTAGAGCAGTTTAGATCAAAGTATAAACAGGTAATTGTAATTAATGTATAGACTAGCGATTTGTTTAGATATTTAATGAATTTCAGATAACCTCACTGTTGAAAATCTCAACTGAATATCAAAACAAGTCTTCACTAAATTTTTAATAGAGCTTTCTGTATATTATAGATACATTAGCTGCATGCATGCATATGGTCTATAGACAGAGTATATTTCATTCATGCAATCTGATTCTTTAAATGGATTATTGTAAACTTTAAAAAAATCACTTGAATTGGTTACAAAAAAAGAAAAAGAAGATATACTGCACTTGAATATAAATGCTAATAATGAAAAGAGAGTCAAGATTGATCAGTGTACAATAATTAATAACATCCAATATTAAATATTTATAAATCTAAGGTAAATACACCAGGTTATATATGATACGAAGGGTATATATAATATATTAAGCAATACACTGCACCACACTAGTACTACAATAACACAATACAATTAGTGGGAAACGTTTGAATGATTAGTAACTGATATGGGATACACCATCTTATCAGTATACCCGTTATAATGTCTGTCATGTATCGGTGAATGTTGGGAGGAGCCTACAGGAGAGGAAATGAGGTCAAGGGAGTTCATAGAAAGTAAGTCGCCCCCGCCATCGGAGCTCATGTGAGATTTCAATATTTCATGTGGCTCATCAGCCAATAGAATATGGGTTTCTTCATCGTCTTCATCCCCCATATCAAAAGACAAGTTTGATTGACGGTTTGTGTGAGGTGAATAGCGGGGCTCGGGGGAGGGAGAGAGAGAGGAGCTGAGGTCATCATCTGATGTTGACATAGAGCGAGGTGGTTGTTGAGGTTGGTGTTTTCTAGTAGAGCGAGTCCTACGTCTAGCATTCGCTGAGGGATGATGGTCTAATGAAATAGGGAAGTCGGGAGTAGAGTGCCGTTGAACAGCCAATGGTGATATCATCCTCCGTGGTGGTCCCGGTTCACCACGTACCTTTACCGGGTTAGGTAGACCAACCAGGCAATCGTAAGGACGTGAATACGTTGGGTCCTCATCGTAACTGGAGACCTGTATCTTGTTCAGTTGAGCTTGACGAATCTTCTGTACCTCTGCTACTGACTTGTAAGGTGCATCTAGAGAGGTCATATCACTGGTATCATTATTGGTTCCTGATTCACCCATGTGATATCTCCTCAGGGCGTCTATAGGATCAGCATAACCAGACTCCGAATCAGCTCCGCCCGTGATATCAAGATCAGACGTGGCTCGGGAACTCTTGTTAGAGATATCATCCTGACTGGACATGGATATGTGATCCTGTGAATGCGAGCGTAATGGAGACAGGTCTATTCCAATGCCACCACCGTTGTTCTTAGGCTGGGTTGTATTGTAGGATTGGCTGGCAGACCTTGATCGGGGCACACCTTCCAAATGGTTCTCCTCGAAGATTGTAACGCTGGTCTTGTGTTTGTAAGGAAGAGTTAAAGAGTTAATACTCACCGGAGTAACATCAGCTACACAGAGAGAGAGAGAAAGGAGAGGGAAGGGAATAAATAATACTCCAATACCATTAATAAAACAGCATATGCAGATTAATTAGAATCAATAATAAAAGAAATGAAATATTGAACTTAAAATTGCATGACTACAGCCTCAATAGCAATTAGGGACTCGATTGTATCTAACTCACAAGATGTTCGAGTGAACTTGGTTCTACCAGTACCAACTGTATTATGAACGGGTGTACCCGTGGGGGAATGACTACGATATTCGTGATGATTATCAACAGGTTCCTGAGGGAGGGGTCGGAAAGTGAACGGAAAGGAGCGTCTTCCACCAGTACTAGGGCTAGATTAAACAATACGGTAATTACAAATTAACACACCACAGTGAAAACATCCATTATAACACACACTACAAGATATATACAAGGTTTGAAGGGTCCATCCTTAATTATAAAGAAACAATGTCCACGTACTACCATTATGATGTCCTTACTTGTATGTAGAGGCTATGTTTCCCTGTGGAGAGTGAATAGGAGATTCATGGCTGCTCTTCTTTCCTTGATAAGGCGATTCCGAGGGTGAAGGCAGAGGGTCTACGGCTCCGGAAGGGGGCGGGTACATCTTTAATGTATCTGAGAGTCCAATAATGCTTTGGGTTATCATCTGCCATGTACCTATCAGAATACAATGACAATCAAACACACTTCACACTCCATATATGTACATGCGTATATTCAAATACATGCCGCCATATATGTACATGTATATGTACTTTATATGTACTGATATACTCACTATTACATGTATGTCTACAATGTGGACACACATAGCTATGAGATAAGCTTTACAAGGACACCCTTCAAAAATACAAATAATCTCTAGTACAATTTTGGCAGTATCTTGATAATTTATCAATTATATTGTGTATATATTCCCCCAGTGCTGGGTCATATGCCAAGGGTATAGTAGTTTTAACGACACACAAATTCACAATTCCTATGATTATTACAGTATTTGAAAGGTTACAAATGGTTGGTCTATTCCAACGGGCCAAGTTATCTTTACCCAAAACTAGTATAATTTCCTAAGAAACATTTTTTTTTAAGTAGAACAGTACGGCTATTTACTAGAAAACACCATTTGAACACACACACACAAACACATACATACATAATGATACACAAATGGCCTGTGAATAGTCAACCATTGTAGCTAAATAACCTGCAGAGTTGTCCAGAGTGGCCGATGCCAGTATATCTGCAACCCTTCGCTGAGCTACGTAGACATGCCTCATCTGATCGGCGAGTTGAAGAGCAGCTTGGGCTTCCATTTTCAATCCTTTCTGTATCTGCTCAATCTAACATCAACAAGGAAAAGATTACGAAGTGAAAAACACAAGAACAAGGCAGCTGCTATATTATTATTAGCCGCCCACGGAATATAATCGTATTATGCATATAAACTACTTCAATCGGCACCATCGCACAACAAGCCATCGATTGCCCTCTGAAGGCTATTTTTGGCAATAAAATTAAACAATATTCTTATGTTTGGAAGCAAGTACACGATAGGAGACACGATCACACACACTAAATAACACTAACCCAGCTTACTGTATATACCATATGACCAGACAAATACAAAATACACTTGTACATACAAAAATAGTGCATTGGTAAACAATCATCAAATACCACTCTCACTATATAGCTAGTGATATAATATCTAATGTTCTATAGTTGCTTTCCTACAAACATATCACACGCCACTTCAACTATAACACAGACGTTACAACATTATACACGAATACGGATTATTCCCCTAGTTTACTAGTAACAAGCAGCTGGAAACGAGTTTACCACTAACAAGCAAGTGATGGAATTAATTACAACAAATCGCTTTATGATGGATTATACCATGTCAACATGTCGAGCAATTATCAATATTAAATTGAATTGATTCGATTCGTCGTAAAACTATTAAGTTACTTTACCTTGAATCCTAACAGGTTTCCGGTCTCTGTATCAATTTTCTTTTGGAGATGCTCCATCATAACTTGTTTCTAGAGAAGATGGATAAAAAGAGCGAGAAAGGAAGAGAGAATAAAGAATACAGAGAAATAGAAGAGAGACAAAATCAAGTGCTGGTCAACATGGCTGACGTATATTTTTACCGATTCAAACTCTTTGTCCAGCATATGGAGTTTAACACTGTCCCCTTTCTTTGAAGCACTTTCCATCTAAAATTAATTTAACAAGATCAAAGGAAATCTACTTGTACTATACCCATGTACGACATGCACACACCGTAAATTAAATTTTCAAATTTAAAAAAAAAATCAAATAAAACACTTTCAAATAGATTGTTGTTTACTAGCACATCTAGGCAAGGCAAACATTGAAAAAAAAAATTAAAAAAAGAAGAAATACTTGTATTGTATGCAATGGCGATCACATGATAATAAACAAATGCCTAAAATGTCTTATAATCCCTTGGGAAGGATCTATACGATTGAATATAGTGTACATAAAACAATGACATAATGGAAGGGTGTTGTATATAGACATGCAGCCTGATTATGCAATATTCCACTGGTAAAATCATTATTTTCAATATTTAATATGGTACATTACCATATACATGTATTTGTTCATAGGCTAGACTGCTAGACAACACTGGAAATCACATTTGCATTAACAACTTCCTGAGTTGACACACAGGTATAGCCAGCCAGTACTACAGTCAACAGTAAATCATTCCCTCTTTAACTCTTTCCCGCCCTTGCTTTTCCCTCTCTCCTCCCTATTCTACCCAACCCTTCCTTTCTCCCAACCACAGCTTACTGTCTATCTTCCCCTCTACCCCCCCTCCCCCTCTCTCACTAGACAAAACACAAAAACAGAAATTTTTAATGCAAACGTGCTATGAAAACATAAAAAAAACAATAGCAGGCAAAAAGGGCAGCATTGGATGGTTAAATTAATTAACAAAACAGCATTAGCACGCGCACATGTGCTATTACATGTACATGCAGTGAGCTAAATACAAGTACACAAATGATTCAAGAGCAATGATTATGTACACAACAAATAATAGGGTACAAGGATTTATCACCATTATAATATATATTCTTTAGTTGTACGACTGAGTAGTAGTCAAAATGTCAACAATTAGTTGATATTTTCTGGTTGGTGTAAAACTAATCTTGAATCAAATAATACTTTGGGTCAATCAAACAGCTGAATTCCATGGAGAAACGATAACCAATTCCTTAAAAAAAGGGGCTATTTTCTAGTAAATGACCTAAGCTATATCATCATCTATACTCCAGTAACATACATATAGTAGCAATATTGTTACAATAAATGGATTAATATCAGTCGTCGCTGGGTCATTGTTTTGATAAACATCAGTACAGATTAGTCTGACAGATAGACAACGTCACTGAGCACGAGTCAATGTTACTGTACAAGTCACTTTATTCAACCTGCCATTCTCAACTCAGACAGAATAATACAAGAACCTAACTAGCAAGCTATAGACTGCAAACAGTATATATGACACAATAGTGTATAATACTGCATCATCGAGACTATAACGGCAGTTCTAAACCATACAGCTGGACAATTCACCTATGACTGATGAATCGACCTATATATGTGTTGTATTGAAGAATACACTGATCTTGGATAATTTTTTCCTTTTTGCGTTGCTTAAAATTATCACACAGGTAATGAATGGTAATTTTCTATTAATTGAATGATAATTTGATTGACAGAAACATAATATTACGTAAATGTTACTTTCAATTTCTAATTTTCCATTTAGTATTGAATAGCAGGGGATGTTTTTGAAAGACCAGTTGCAAAATGGTCCAACAGTCAGTGTTCTATAAACAAACTAACCAACAAGTACAAACAAACAGTAGACTATGTACAGCATATCATTAATGCTCCCCCACACATCCATTCCATCATGCATCCAAGCTAATCAATAATTGTGTACTCAGCCACAATTTTAAAAAATAACAGTACGCCATTAGCAGAATACATAGTCCACTAGCAAACCGTTAATTATACAGTAAGTTTAGGAGCAAACAACTGTCAACAAACAAAAAAAACACACCAAACAAATCTGTTATACCAGCAATGAATAATGTATCTATAAACAGCTGTAGTATACACATAGGACAGACTTATAACCAATGACACAACAGCAATACCTAGATATAGCCCTTTGAACAAAACAAGTTACAGCGATACAGCTTTACAAACACACACATGAGGACTGTAGGATAGCTGTACTATATAGCATACGCTGTATACAGCCAATGAGCAATAATACATACAGTATAGACCAGCTCATAAACTAGTGAATGAACTTGTCCCATTGTTGACACAAGAAGATATTGCTTAAAGATAAGATACTATCACAAATCATTCATAAACCACAGTATAGTACTACACCACTACATACATGTATAAATTAAACAATACAGCCTGAGCTATAAAGAGTGTATATTGTAATTGATGTGCCAGCATGAAGAACACAGAATCCTATCAAAGATTATTTCTATCATTTACCCTTGGCACAGAGTGTATGCGCAGTATAGAAGGAGAATGCATGGAGGGAATAAACAGCAACCAACATCAATTATATTACTATATGCAAAACAACACAGCTGCTGTTCTCTCAGATGATACAAAGATACAATGTGCAGATTTTCCTCAAGAAAAACAACCACTGTCAACACACAAAAGTTCAACAGGGTTCACCAACAAGAATACCCAAGGAATAGGACAATTAGGAGTCGATAAAAGGGAAGTTTTCTTTTTCAATCATTATAGTACCAATGAATGAACCTGGGAAGTTCCCCTTAAAATTGCTTATTGTGACCTCTCTGACCTGTTTCTTTAGTTTTGTAATGTTAGCTTCACAAGCCTGGAAAGTCTTCTTAGTCTCTTCTATCACTCTCTCCTTATGATATATTTCCTTGAATGTCTTGGTATATTCCAGATGCTAAATCAAAGAGGGAGGGAGGGATGAAGGGGAGGGAGGGAGGAAGAGGGAGGGAGGGAGAAGAGTGGGAGGGAGGGAGGGAGAGAGGGAGGGAGGGAGGGAGGGAGGGAGGGAGAAGAGTGGGAGGGAGGAGGGTGTTTAAGCTTCATACATGCTTCTTTGTATAACATGTTAATCAACATACCTTTTCAGAAAACTGGCGCAAAGACTCATTCCAGATCCATCTCATTTCGGAGAGCTTAGTAAACAAGAATATCAAATATTCGTCCTCTTCAAACTTGGCCCATTTCAGATGCCAAGCAGAGGCTATTGGGAAAACAATTAGAGATTAACGTTTGAATAAGCTATACACTGGAATCGTACATTACCAGCTAAAAAAAGTCAAATAATACAATTACTATCCGACATAGACTAAATACAATACATAGCATTGGGAAAAACACTCTTATACATGCATAAATTTATATAGACATGGAGAAAAACCGATTTCATGTACGTGATTTCCTCTGCGACCAAACAAACAACATGTAGTGGTGAAAACTAAACGGCGAAAACTAATGACGAAAAATCTTGATTATTTAATGACTTTAGAATTAGTTTAAAAGCACTTTTACAACATAAAATTTGTACTCATGAAAAATTAATGGACAGCTATGTAGAAAGGACTGTACTTGAACACATCAAAAACATAGGTCTGAAAAGGGTATTACATAGATAACATTTACTTGTCTACTGGGGTTACATGTGTGTTGGGAGTGTTGTGGAAACCAATACTGGTATCATAATGTACATACAAACACATTATATATTTCTAGACAAGTAAAGAGATTGTGTATGCAAAGCTATACCCCATGCCCAGACAATAACAAGAAATGGAAACACATACAACCTGAACACACAAGGAACAACTGGACTTTCTATAGCTTGAAACATGCTGGGACATATTTAGTATACACGTATTAATAATGAAGGAAGTTGAAAGATACACGAAAGGAAGGCAGCCAATGTATATGAGAACTATGATCTAAAATATAACAGCTAGCATTTATATAATAATCATGACAGTTTTTCTAATAACAGAGCTCACTAATGGTGGTAGTGATACGCTCCTGTTTATGCCTCGATCAAAGCCAATCTCCAGGATAACTTGTAAATGTGTTATTTGATTAGCGAAATGCATGAAACACAATTAATATAGCAATCTGATAAAGACATCAGACAAACATGACCGACAACACTTTAGCATTTGATATTAAAGGGCAATTAGCACACACCAAAGCAACCTGCATATCTCCAGTGTATATGCATGTATGTATCGTTGTATATAAACACAACTATTGTGCACTCCAGATGAATCTATTTAGGATCAATAAAGTTGGCAAAGTGTTTGGCAATAGTGGTGACCATATGATGACATCCATCTTGTACTGACGAGGTACCAAATATGTATTCGTCTTCTTACCAAGTTACTAACACAGATACACACACACACACGGCCGCTTTGTGAGTAATTAATATCATATGGGTTATTCCACAACAACAAACAAATCCAGGCACTCCTCAGACAGACAAACCGCCCCTTCAAGTACGTGAGACTAATTTGCCGCAATTTGTATACAAAGTCAAGCAAAAACAGATCAATCCTGTTTAGTGTGAGTCTAACAACAAACACACAATCAACATGTATATGATATAGCAACACTAACTAGACTAATAGACAGACAGGCACAGTTTGAATGGACATATGGTGGGTGACAATACGGGGCTTAGCACATCTCAAGACTACACAGTAATGCCACAACAGAGCAACAATGCAACCAACAATATCAATACTAGGCTATAGCCACCAGTATACCAGCCATGCCCAGCAGCACCTTATACACAGGACTGGCTAAACAATACTAGGAGTAAGAACACTGGGGGACACCACTAAACACGATTACTTTGTCTACACAGGTAACACCAAGCAAGGAGGCATATGTAACATACCGATACATGTGGCCTACCTTTTTCCTTTGATGATATCAATTTCAAGATGGCATCGGACACTGTTCTTTCTTCGATCACTATCTGTTCAACCGCACTTCGTTTAGCCATTTTGGTTTTCAAAGGTAGACTAGACGTCTAAGCTTTAAACGAATTCTTTTTAATGAAACCGAAAACTTCAAGAAAAATTATAGGCTTTTTCTTCACAAGAACACGATATGGGTTTTTTCTTTCTGGTTCTTTTCCTCACTTTTACACTGCGTTTATATAAATGGAAATACCACTCTGAAGGTCCACGTTTTTTTATGCGAACATGATAAGTAAATTTCTATTCATTGCATGCATAAATGCACAAAATCCCCAATGGTTAATTAATTAAGCAGCTCTAATTATAGTTATTAAGTAATTAGATCTAAATAAATTAATTTTTATAGCTAGAGGAAAAAAAAAAAAAAAAAAATGGTTGCTATTCGGGTGTAACCTTTTAAAACAGCTAATTTTTTCGAAGGCAGCATACGCCCAAGACTAGACTAGGAGCCGGTACGTGATGAATGGCACGAGTGGCTTCTCTACCTGGCACATCACCGGCATACTGAGTGAGGAGTTCCTACAGAAAGTGAGCTGGATCCATGTGTTTGGCAGTTCAGGCAATGAAGTGTTCATAGTCACCCGGGAAGACGAAGTATACGTACTCGGAGCCAATGTCAATTGCTGTCTTGGCATGCCCAAGAGCTCACAAGTTGGATTGGAACCAAAGCGTCTGGACAGCCTTTGTGGCAAGAGTAAGTATAGGCTAAACACATCATATGCATTGCAAGTATTATTGATACTGTACATATGTGCAGATATTGTAAGCCTCAGTGCTGGTAGTGGGCCACATGTCCTTGCCCTCACTCAAGCTGGTGATGTATACAGTTGGGGACACAATGGATATGGCCAACTTGGTCACGGTAACACATCCATCCACACTCGTATCCCGGCAATAGTGCCGGGCTCCAATTTGGCGGGAGGAGTGCCTATTGATCAGATAGCATGTGGAGCATACCACTCTATGGCACTATCAAGAAATGGAAAGGTAGACTAATACACTAACAGTCAATGTATTATGCACTAGCAGTCGATATGTTAATGCATGCATTGTACACTTACGTCTGTATGATCATTCTATCTATGGTATTGGGAGATTACTTCGATTTAGGTCGTTCCATTATTTTAATGGATCGGACCATCCACACACAAGCTGACGTATGTATTCATTTCATTCAGTATTCAAGCAAATCTCAATATATAAATAGTTCCTAATGGTGTATGTTAACGCTTACTACTTCTATATAACTGCTTTATAGCTGTACTGACGAGAGCTGTATTAAAAGGCATAAGAGCATACGGCTGTACAGTATATACCTTGTGTATTAGAGCATTTGTTGTGTCAATCTATTCAATCGTTTATGCCAAATTAAAGTACAAATTTGTAGAATATTATTCGTATGTTTAGTTTAATTATTAATAAACAAAAAAACCTTCGTGCAACCGGCCTCCACTTGATCATGCAACCCGTATGCATGCATAGCAGGATAATAATCTAGCACTGTATGAAGTGGAATCATGAAGCTGTGAAGATACAATAACAGCAATCATTATTCATGATACATTCATACTAATAATTTATACACAACATCGTATTCATTGTTACTTGTGTATAGGTACATTCATGGGGATTCAATAACTGTGGTCAGCTAGGACATGGAGATCACACCAGTCGTTACACACCAACAGCAATTTCAGCTTTAACTGGTAACCATATGGGGCCTGTCCCAACTTGCATGCGTGCAAACTCAGATACTCTATAGCTTGTATTAAATGTTCATGTATTTTATCTGCTATATTTTCTCTCCAGTTTCTGTCCCTTTGATGTGTATAAGTTACAGTAAATTTT